>JAPVRG010193158.1:2830-12860 GCA_029783565.1 Rhagoletis cerasi | reverse complement strand
TTTTTTTTTCCTTTTGCCATGCTGATTGCTCCACTTTTATTGCAATTATTTCTGTTTGATATTCATTTACATATTTATTTTCTGTTGTAATCTTTTTTCTGTTTTGTTTTCATAAATTTGCGATCCACATTCCCTTCACACAAGGAACCAGTGGAGAATATGGCTTCCACCAACTCTTTCAGCATTTTTTTTTTTTTGCAAACCCTATGGAAAAGTAAATAAAAAAGGAAATATACATAGCTATTGATTACGAATGAAACGCAGAGGTATGTAGAGGTGTGGCAGAAAGTGCTTATTTAAATGTTTGTCACTCATTATGTTTGCCCTGTAGAGCTTATGTGGCAAGACAATTTTCCTTTGCCTTTATTTACTCAGATTTGCGTTTGATGACTTATTCTTACAATCGACTACCAAAGACGAAAATAAATTCAAGGCTAGCGAGTAAGATCGACGACACGAAAGCTTTTCAAAAAAGCGAAACGCAGTTTAAGTGAAGAAAATTGTTATAAATATAGGACCAACTTTAACAAGTACTAAAGGAAGACCAGAGCGACAAAGAAAAAAAACTTAGCAGAGGGTTTCGAAACCTTCGAAACCATAAATGAATCGCCAAGGCTCCGAAAGCTACATACCTACTATGTTCTATGCGGCTCTCAGTAGTATTTTGAGGCTCAACTATTTCTAATGCAGCCCCAGTTTCCAAGTAGCACTAACGAAATTTCTATTATTCAAGTAGCAAATCGGTCTCGTAGGCCGCGGGAAGATGCCTCAACCACTTTGGATAGGAGAAGGTAGGAACATGATGGCGTAGTGCCAGCCATGTTGCAACACTCATGTTGCAGCTTGGTATTTCATTTAACAAATATATTTTTAAGACGTTTAGCAGATGGGTATGTACCGGAAGCAGGGTTATATTTATCTCTAGGGCAACAAAACAGCCGAAGAACTTTTGTTCGATAAGCCTTTATCCTTAAACAATCGAAGGACTACTTGGCATAATTTTTAGGAAAAGTACAAGAATTGATAACAAAAGTTATTAAAATTTCAAGAAGGAACATGCTCCGGCTGTACCAATGATTCTACGATGATGAATATTAAAGAGTTTCTTTGTGCAGAAGCTGCCATGATAAATATGGGTGAGAAATAAAAGAAAGGGAGAAATAATAGAAAGTGTTTCTATATCGATGTGCAGCGCCTGTATTCGAAGTAACTCAAGCACACCTGAAAGGTATCGGAGATGCTTGATCTCTTGGACCTCCTTAATTTAATTTGGGACAGCATTTTTCTTTCACTTTAACTTTTTAAACGAAACCCGGTTAGGGGGTTATGCCTTACTTTTGAGCATATTACGTGATATTTAGTAGCATAGTTTTCGTTCAACAAGCTCCATCTAATTCTTCCGCCTAACGTTTAGACGAGATTGTTATTAAAACTGTAAAGGGATCTCGAGAAGGATTTCTTTGTTTCCTATTGAACCTTTGCCAAATATGAGCTTCTTAAGCCTCAGGTAATCTTTACGCTACTCAAATAACTTTACATTACTGATTCTCTTCCTCTACAAAAAGAGTCATCCACTCACTCACAGGAATTCCTGGCACTGTAAAGAGCTCCTTGCCTAGCTTAACAGAATGATTAACTCAAAATTGTAATTATTCGTTACTGATACCGCCGCTACTCGTTGGGTTATGGTGTTTTAAAGTTCATTGAAAGACATTTGCTAAAGACAAAAGGATTCGCATTCAGTAAGAAAAATGCGTTTGTGGCTTATGTTGAAAAGAACAGCAAAATATGGAGAGTGGGAGGAAAAGGGAGCCTAACAAAAATATCACCAACATTTGTAAAATCAACGGGCCGCTTGAAGTAAATGACTCAAAGGGAATTACTCAATGGCATTCAAACTAACTCACTCGATGACTATTAGGCCTGCCGGCGGTAAGCTTCCCCGCATATAAGCGAATAACTTGAGTTAAAATTGACTGTCAAAAGCAGAAATATGTGTAGTACAAATTACTAAACAAAAAATTAAACACTACAAAAAGAGCAGCACTCATAATTTCTTAGTCAATAGTGCCGATAGTTTTCTTAACCATTATCTTCAGTTCGCCTGTGTATCCAACAACATCGTAGTCGCGCTCCTGTAGCCTGATTAAGTAGTCGTCCAATGCAAGAGGCATACATCTTTGGGGACTGTTTTACAGAACTATAGGCTGTACGGTGTTAAAGAGTTGAAGGTCTCACTTCGCACCTACCTAATATGAGAGAGAGTCTTTCAACACTCAAAGGTAAGCAAGCTTAAAGGTATTTAGCTTCAAAAGGTTCAAAGTGCTCTACCAGCCCTTTCTTCAGCAGTCAACTGTTCGTGTTCCAACGAAGAAGCCATGGAATGTGCTAGAAGCAGTTATTTCAGGAGCTCTTTTTGCTTGTGAAGTTGGCATCTTGCTTCCTTAGGAGACCCCTTCAGTTGGATGGCTTCTCAGATGAAACTTTAAAATGTTGAAAAATATTAATTTGTTGGTTGCTCTTCTACAAATGCCACCGCTAAACGACAATGGATATTGAGGATATTTACTCAATTAAAAATCAGTTACTTTTGTATTTTATATTTGATATAATAAAAATTAGTAGCGCTACGAATTGAGCGAAAAGGCGTAGGCCATGCGACTTGTATTCCAAAACGCTTAACTAACAACGCGTAGAAATATCACATCTTGTTTTGATTTTCTATACAGTGTTGCCATTTTTCTGCCGTGGGGTTAAGCAGTAGTGTATTTTCTTGTAAAATAATAATCCAATTAGACTACGGTTAGAAATATATTGTTTCACAACTCGTTCATTACATTACCGTTGGTGAATAACTGTTTATTTTTATTTTGTATCTTCTTATCTTACTCTCTGCATCTCTCTCTCATAATTTCAATAAATAGCCGACTCCAGTAGCGCTCAACAGAGCAAAGAAATCGTAACTCACTAGCAATCATAAAAACAACTCCATAGTCTGTGCGCTCTGAGCGCTTCAGCTAGTTTTTAACTGCACTTTGGAGCTGTCAGATACTCATTCGAAACCTCATGCTCCATCGCCACACTCATACCGGCGCACAGCTGATTGCTCGCTGGCTTTTGGCATTGCCATAGCCATATGGATGCGCCTCGTGGCCACCATTCACACCACGCGACGACAGCACAACGAGCAAATCCAATAAGCAAACTCTCCAACGAACCAACAAACGAAATTGGGTTTCAACCATCAGCCAACTAACCACCGACGCTCTCGTGTACCCACTGTTTCTCAGGCTCTCTTTCTCTAAATGCGACTCTCCAGGTACTCGTTGTATTTATCAATCCAACAAGACACCCAGCCAACCAGTCATGCGACGAGCCAAAAATCCATCTACGCTTTACATGGCGCGTACTTATGAATACTCGCGTGCTCACTCAAATTGGATGGATGGATATTTCGTGTCTTTAGCGAGGCAAATAAAGACGACGACGAAGAAGAAGTCAAAGAAGATGACGACACCGACGCCGGCAGCAATAAAGTAAGCTCACTTTAGAGCGCGCGTGTGCGCGCGTTTGTGGTGAAAGGGGGACTCTCTCTCTTCACGCTTGTTGGACAACTTACGCGATTTGCTGCGCCAGGCCTGCTGGTCGTCTAGTGAGTTCTTTAAAGTACCTGAGTTTATATGAGGGTATGTGTCGACTATTTTTCGCAGCTCTTTTGCTAGCTGGTCGGTTGCTTGATTCCCTGGTTCGGGGGCTGGTTGGTTGGCCGCGTAGTTCGCTGTTCGTTTGCCAGCTGGCTTTTTAGCTTGGCTCATTGCTGGCTGACTCGATACTCTGACTCTGGCGGACTACACATGGCGACGTCGTCTTCGGACGTCGACTGCATTTTCTTCGGCCGTATTGGTTTTGGCCTCACAGCGCGCGCCAACTTCGCTGCTGCAGCGCTACCCAACTAACTTATCGTTCCTGGCTGCCCGCTTAGCTGCTCACCCAACGCTGCCTGCCTTTCAGAGAGCGCGCTTTGAGCACATTTGCTCAGCACTGCTCTCTGTCTACGTTGCCTGAAGGCTGGTTTCTTTTGCCTGCCTGTGCCTGCTGCTTGCTGCCAAATCCGCCGCGCTGCTGCCGCACATGAATTCAGTCTGTGAACAGGCGCCGAGCACTGCACAGCTTTTTGCGTATATTTGTTGTGTTCTCGTCGTGTGAATAATAATTTTTGTGTGAACCAAAATTTGTAAAAAAAAAAGTCCAGCCCGCAATAGGAAAGGTGAAATTACCGCAAAGTTAAAAGTATTTCTGCTTTATCGCTTCTACCAACCAGCCAACGCCAATTGAACCGCCAGTGTTTCCCATCCCCCGCCGCGTTAATTCGTTTAATTTTTGGAAAATTGGAGAATACTACGACTAAGCCAGTTTGGTTAGGCTGCAAAAGAAAGATAAGCGTGGAGTCGAAAAAAGTCGCTACAACGCGCCAGCTGTTGTTGCAGAAAAACAAAAACAAAAAATATTCGAAAGAAATTTTTGCTGAAAATTTGCTTCGACTCAAATTGAACTGAAGCTGCTGGAACGCCATTCGACTCTGAGCGTTTTTAAAGTAAATAAACCAAAATTCGTGCCGCCGTGTGTCTGAAGCGTAAAATAAATATACAAGTACGAGTAAGAGAATATACAAAAATTAAAGAAAAAGGGAGTGAAAAGTGTTTAAAATAAACACACAAAAAGTAAAATTGTGAAATACGCGCGCGCTTCATTTTCCAACAACCGACGAAATTTCTATTGAAATTGTGAAAAAGTTGTATGTTTTGTGTTAAACAAAAAGTTTCTGATTTCATAAAAACTGTTTTAAGCCTTTACTAAAAACAACAATAGCAAGAAAAGGTGTTTGAGCATTTTATATTGTAAGAAAAACAAACAAAAAACCTTAACGCTTTCCCTTTTTTCATTGTGTTCGCCAGCGAAAAAATTGAACAAAACAACCGCCTTTGCTGAATTTTTTATTTCAACGAAGAGTTATATACAACGGTAATTAAAACAAAAAATAATAAAAGTTTTTAACTTTTTTGCGTTTAGGTACTACCTTTTTTATATTATGTGACTTCTTTGTATCGAAAATTGTGTGAACACTAGCGTGTTGAAAAATCAAACTTAATAAGCTTTCATATAAAATTTGTTAATCTTCGAGATTGTAATAAAAGAAAATATAGAAAAAAATTCAAATATGTTTATAATTATTTTTTAATTTTAAAACGTTATTTGTTAAATCATTTACCTCTCCTGTCAAAAAAAAACTTAGAAATAACGAATATATACAAAATAATGCCTAAGTTCAATCCATCAGACAAGGCTGCCATTATACTTTGATTTGGTTCCTCACTTCGGTGAAGGAATGATTGATATCCGGTTTAAGTTGCTAAACTAAAGTTAATTAAAACACGGATTGACAGATTATATTATTTATGAATTATTTACAAAACATAAAGAAAGGGTTGGCAGGCTTTTCTGTGTATGTACTTTAAACTTTTTTCAATTATGGATTTTTTTCCAGCAAAACGAGCCGAGGTACCGACTAGCGCTTAAAAATACGTAAAAGCTCAGAAGCCTAGGTCAGTAATAGCGTGTTAATACAAGCCCTAAATTGCATAATGGGCAGTATTCGTAATTTAACAGTTTTTGTTGAAAATACCATGCGGTTTTCAATTTTTTAATAGACTGTCAGCTGATATTGGGTTTGAGCCTCAATGTGAGTTTGTCTTAATTACTTGAATGCGACTCTAAAATTTCGTTTCTGTGAATAAAACTGAAGCAAGAAAAATTTCTTACTAATAAAGAGAAAAAAAAGATAGTTCATAAAGAAAAGAAAATAGATACAATTTTCATTGAAAACAGGTTGAAACAGCTCTTAGAAAAACCAGTTCACTTTGTATTTTGAGTCTACGAAAGGATCAGCAGGGCATCAAACGATATCATATACTGCAGCATGCCAGAAATTTGTATTGAAATTGAAATTGAGCACCGAAATTGTGCAACTTTGATTCAGTGGAAACACAATGTAATACATATTCGAATTAATCGAAAACACTTCGCTTTGTATTAAATTCCAAGTTTCTCTAGCATTAAAGAACATTTTTGTTTACAGCATTGTGCCCAGCTCTCAAGAAAAACAAAAAATGTATAAAAAACGGCTCTCAAGAATTCCAAAAGAAATTGTCTTCTAACAAAATTTCTTAAATTAGTTCACAGCTCTCAACTAAATTGTTCAATAAAATTTACAGCAACGGCAGAGTGCTTTTTCAAACAACAGAAATAATGAAAGATATTTGCTGTGATTTTTCTTGAGAACTGTAAACTAAGCTTAAGTTAAAAAATATTTATGAGTTTTATTTGAGCTTGGAGCCAGTTTTTACTGAAAATTATTTTATGAAAAAAGCAGCAATAATTTAAATTGGTAGAAGTTATAGCTGCTATTCCGGAAATCACCACATCTCACCAGACTTATTTTCGAGTCTTGAACCGTGACACTCGTCATACAAAACAAGTGGTCTAAGTTGAAAAAATTTAAAATTCTTATTTATATTATGTATTATTTATGTATATGTGTTCATATTGAAATATTAATTTCTCCGTTTATTAAAATACTGCAAAAATTTACATAATAATCACAATTTTTTTTATTTTTTTTTTTAATATAAATATGAGGAATAATGTAATCTAGATCAAAATTAAAAAAAACGCAATACAAAAAAATAAAATTTTAAATAATGAAAAAGATTTTGTAAAATACTGCAAAAATTTAAAATAACGATATTTTTTTCAATACTAATGTGAGGAAGAATGTTATCTAAATCAAAATTAAAAAAAACACAATGTAAAAATTTTAAATTATAATGAAAAAAATTTTGTAAAAACTAACGCCCAAATTCATAAAAAATGAAAAAGACAAGTGCTTTATAAATCGAAAATTTGTATGAAAATGTCACTTTATAGAGTTATTTAAATATACTTTATTTTTTATGAATAAGGCCATAAAAATTTAGTTGAAAATATTTCAAGATTTTGGAATTTTCAAATAAAAAAAAATACTTATCCATAATTTTTCAGGTACATACATATGTATTTAAGTTTATTTTTAACTTTTTAATCAAATTTAAGATTTGAACAATACCAAAACTGGTATGAATCAAAATCTGCCTACAAAAATATTTTTGGAATTTTTTTTAATAAAATACAAGAAATAGAGATAATTTCATAAAAAAATTGTAATTTCACCATTTGAGATAAATATTAATCTAGTTAAAAAAATCGTTGCTTTATAAAACACTAAACTCAAAGTAAATAAAAAACGAGAGATATTTTTAAGTCACTAAAAATTAGTTTTTCAGGAGACTTCTACTATTAAGTAAGAAATTTCAAGGTCATATTAAATTTTAGGTGTAGAAAAAGGAGGCAATTCTAACAAAAAATGATAAGTAACATAATAGATAACTTTTAATAGTAATGTAGTAATTTTTTTGGTAAATAAATTAGTAAATACATATGTAAAACTAAAACAAGGTATTTAAATATATTTTCCGACTACTTTTCCACATTTTTGTATGTAATTTTTTTAACTTACAATTTACTATCCCCATAATTACAGTGTCGATTCTGGCAACAGCAGTGAACATACATTTTTAAAGTATCCAATTATTCAACAAAAAACTCAAAAAAGCATAATTTTCAAGTCCATAAATTTAAATATTTGCGAGCTAAAACAAGTAATTACATCAGCAAATAAAAGTAAAAGTGCAAAGCGGCAAAAGTAATAGAACAGCTTATTAAGTGGAGCAAGTAGAAGAGGAAGCAGTGAAATTCTCGCAAATTAAGTGAGTGTACGTATGTGGCTGTCGGTTTGCAGCAAATAAATTATTTATACAACAAATCCCGCTAGACAACAAGAAAAAACAGCAACAACAAAACGAGCATGAAATATAAACAAACGTAAACAGAGAATAATAACCACGAAACCAACAACAACAACAGCAGTAGTAATAAGCAGAACAAGAGTTTTTTATTGTATTAAAGCGACAAGTAAAATAAATAAATAAATGCACATACACACATGCATACACGTTACAACGTGCTGAACAAGCAAGAAAAGTGAACAAGTTCGTCACCGAGATAAAATAGAAATATTAAAAAAAAAAATTAAATTAAAATACTAGCAAAAAAAAAACAGAAGAATAAAAACACCCATAACAACATTCAAGCAAACAGTTAGTGAGCTAGCGAGCCAGTCATTCAACCAACCAACCAACTAACAAAACAACAACCAGAGCCAGTGTAACGTCTACAACTTTGGCTTTTGTGCATTGTATGTACATATGACGATCTCATTTTTCTCAACCTGCGACAACTGGCAAATGTAGAAGAAACAAGAAACAAAAAAAAAAACAGAGAAAAACACAAAAAAATATAATCAAACAATCGAGCAAACAGCAAGCAGCAAGCAGCAACAGCTGAAAATAATTGCGAAAAAATTTGCATTTGATTTTCAGTGAAAATAAGGTAAAAATTAATTTTAGAATTACAAAGTCATTAAAAATGTATGAAACATGTCTTAAGTAGCGCTACATACATATCTACATTTCTATATATGTATCTACATTTCTATATATGTATGTATATACCTAAGTAAATATTATACACAGTTTCGATCTCTATATACATATGTACATATAATAAATACAAATACACTCGAGCATCGTTGCATATGATTGCTTGTAAAATTAGCCGTTATTTGAGTGCAATGGCGTGCATTTGTTTTTTATTTGATTGGGTTTGAGTGTTTCACAAGTGTGGAATGTTGTGAGTTGCCGGTGAAAGGTAGTCACTTTCAAGTAACTTCGATATTTTTGCATTTGCATAATTATTATTATTATTTATATACATAAACAGTTATTTGAGCAGCCCTTAGCTTGGGGGCTAATTAGTTGGGTGGGTCAGTTTTTAAAGGCGGCTACGGTAACTTGAGACTTGAGGCAGTGAGTTGTTATATAACTCAGGTTTGGATAGTGAAAGTGAGCAACTTTCTTGAGGAACCTCAGTTCTATTACCACTAATGGAATTTTGGTTATTGGTAACTACAATAATATATTCGATTAGCTGCACAACCGCGAGACGTTGCTAAAAGAAACAAACATCCACATACTCTGAAAGGCAACCGTTATATATGGGTACCGGGTCACACTAATATTTAAAACAGTAAAACTGCATCGCAGATGAGTTGGTTGAATAGAAAGAGTATCCCCAAAATGCTCTCATCAATTAAGCAGAGAGTGAAAATACCTTTGACTACCTGGGTTGTATTCTTGCGCATAAGCTCAGTAAACGCAAGGCAAAAATTTAGAACTCAAAAAATTGGGTTGAACCAAAGTCAATCAAGCGAGCTTGTTTTGCTTAAAAATCCTCCAATCTCTTTTGCGATGGTGCATTTAAAGGACACTAGAGTCACATCTGCTTGGAAGATAACTCATAACTCTCTCTGAAATCTTACATCTCTTACGAGGCTGAGGTTAAAACAAATTGGCTCTTACTGCCTAGAAGCAATGAGGGGCTTGCTGGAATGGTTATCAGAGGTCTGCGAAAAAAGATATCACAAAACATTTTAAGGGGCTGGAATTCTTCAAAATTACTTAAAACAACACATAAGAGTTAACACTAGTTTACCCGACAAACACATAATTAAGTTTATATAAAACTAATAAAATGTCATTACTTTGAAGTTAATTTCATCTATGAACGTAAAAATTAGCGGCATAATTTAAAAAAAATATATTCTAAAAATGTATCGAAATATTTTGAAACTACAGACCATTAAAATTTGAGCGCAATTTTAAGTGCTCAAATCGCATCGAACCACTCACATGGAAGCCTGTGAAATATTTTTAGAATAGACAATATTCCTTGATGCACTGAGTATATGCATTCAAATATACATACATATGTAGATTCTTCTCCACAAATGCAATGCGAAATTTCTATATAGCGAAAA
>JAPVRG010193088.1:0-17041 GCA_029783565.1 Rhagoletis cerasi | reverse complement strand
GCTCAGAGCTATTACGTTTTGTTTCTTGGACTCCCACTGTATTGGCCCATAGCCAAACATAAGCACAAACCCAGTATAGGGCTTCCTATCTGACGCATCAGATGCCCAGTCTGAATCTGTATAACATAAAAATTCATTTGCGTAAGAGTACTGTAAACACTCATCAGCCATGCCCTTTAAATATCGCAAAATGTGCTTTGCCATAACAAAGTGTTCTTGATGCGCGTGACTACAAAATTGCGACAGCTTAGAAACAGCAAACGATATATCAGGCCTTGAAATCGTTGATAAATATGTCAATGCACCCATTAACGATTGAAACTTCTTTGTTGCTTCACCTACACAACCGGGTTCACGACATTTTTGTAGATAGTATCCACTTGGAAGAGGTGTATAGGCGGGCTTACACTCAGTCATCCCCCACTCATCAAGTAACTTTGTGATGTACGACTTCTGATGAACTTTTATATCACCACGACTTCCATCTCTTTCTATCTGCATTCCAAGATAATGCTGTATAGGACCTTTGTCAACAGCTCGTACACTTTCGTTCAACTTATTTAAAAAACCAATAATTAAGTTGTCCGAGCTGCACGCGACTATCAAGTCGTCAACATAAACGCCAATTATGCTGATTTCATTTGATTCAATTTTATAAAAAACACAACAATCTGACTTAGAACGGTGAAAACCTAATTTCATCAATATCTCATTAATTTTATCTGACCAATCCCTACCAGCTTGCTTCAAGCCATATATTGACTTCTTTAAGCGACAAACGCTTTGTGGTCTCTCGGGATCTTCAAACAAATGTGGTTGGCGCATAAAAATTTCTTCTTTCAGCTCTCCATTGAGATAAGCTGCGGCTATGTCGAAATGATGTACCAAAAGCTTATACTTTACTGAGAGTGCCAATATTAGACGAATTGTCGCATGTCTTACAACAGGTGAGTAAGTGTCAAAATAATCAATGTTCTCTCTTTGAGAACAACCCTGCGCAACGAGGCGCGCTTTGTATTTTTCAACACTTCCATCCGATCGTCTCTTTGTTGCAAACACCCATTTACAACCTATTATGGCTTTATGCTGTGGTGGGTCTACTAAATTCCATGTACCATTATCAGCTAGCGTCATCATTTCAACTTCCATAGCCTTTTTCCAATGTACTGCATCTTCGCAGCTCAAAGCTTCTTTAACAGTAATTGGGTCACTCTTCACTGATTCAACAGAATTCAAAACATTTGTACCAGTATCAACAACATACAATTTACGTGGTCTACCCACATTACCACTTCTAAGAATTTTCGGCCGTCCTCTTTTTATTCTCCCTTGAGCATTTACGATCTGCTCGGTTTCAGAATCACTAACAACATTCTCATTCACATCTTGTCGCTGACCTACAGACTCATCTATTTCAGAACTTACGTTGTCTCTCAACGTTTCATTCTCACTCGGAATACATACACTTTGGTCATTAAGCAATGGCAAAATGTCATTTTGGCTTTGCTCGCTACTTTCATTTAATTGAGTTCTACCACTTGCTACTGCATTTTCAAAAAATATAGCGTCTCTTGCTACCCTAATCGACTTAGTGCGAACATCATAAAACCTGTATGCCTTGCAGTCTCTCGCATAACCAACGAACTTAACCATGTCACCTTTTCTATCAAACTTCGATTTCCCGAGCTTTTTATCCAATATTACAGCGTCACAGCCGAACACTTTCATACCGCCAACATATGGCTTTCGGCCCACCCAACGCTCAAATGGAGTATTTCTCTTTAAACTCTTAGAAGGTGATCGGTTACGAATATAGGTGGCCGTATTAATTGCCTCAGTCCACAAACTGTGCGGTAGCTGGGCTTGCTCCAATAAACAGCGTGCCATCTTAACAACAGTTCTGTTGAAGCGCTCTGCTACGCCGTTCTGCTCCGGCGTATACGGGACCGTCGTTTGGTGAGTTATACCTTTCCTACTCAAATATGTTCGCATTTCTTCATTTACATATTCCCTGCCGTTATCACTTCTCAATAATTTCAAACGTTTACCAGTTTGATTTTCAGCTTTAGACACGAAGTCTTTCAAACATTCAAGTGACTCAGATTTGTGCTTGAGAAAATAAACATGGGCATACCTAGTGTAATCATCAATGAAAGACATGAAATAAAGGGAACCACTCTCTGACCTTACTCTCATGGGACCACATAAGTCAGAGTGAACAATTTCTAATGGCGCATTTGACAAGATTCTCTTATAGCTAGCAAAACTACTCTTCTTAATTTTGCACAGTGCACAAACACTACAATCAAAACATTCTACTTTGCCTAGCTTCTCTTCACTTTTTAGCATGTTATCATTAAACAGCTTAACTAAGTCTCCACAATTCAAGTGGCCAAATCTTTGATGCCATAAATTAATTTTCTCACATGTATTCTCACTATTTACATTCATAGCAACATTCTCTTTTTTCTTATATACTGAAGCTATATAAATATTACTTTGCAAAGGTGCGTTAAACAATACTTCATTACATTTATTTTTAACCACGGCTTTATCATTCAAAAACAATACATTGTTACCTTTCTCAACAATTTTTGCAACTGACAAAAAATTAGAGTTTAATTGTGGAACATAAAATACATCTATTAAAGTAATGTCAGAAAATTCTGATTTTAATTTTACACTACCAATAGCATGAACTTTTACTTTGTCGCCGGTGGCTAACATAACCTCATCATTGCATTCACTTAGTTCAGTGAATAAATGTTTATCACAACACATGTGACTCGAAGCCCCACTATCGAGAATAAATTGGCTTCTTTTGTTGTTGTTCCCACACTTTATACCCAAAACTGCATTACTTACTTGCTCACTGTGCTTCTTCTTGTTTTTGCATTGGGTACTTATATTCCCCTTAACACCGCATGTGTAACACCTCCGCTTGTCATAACCTTTATTTGACTTACTCCTGCGTGAATTTATGGACAGCACACGTTCAGCTTCTATGTTATTTCCAGCCGCAAAATTTGATGTACGGCGATGCTCTTCTTCCAGCAATTTATTTTTCAGCTGTACCAATGATGGAAGAACATCTCTGGATTCGATGGCGACAACGAAATTTTCCATTTCGTCCGGCAGAGCACAAAGCAACAATATGGACAACAGATCATCGGGTATTGCAATTTGCAGCTCACGAAGGCTTTCAACAATTGTGCAAAACTGATTAATTTGTGCGGAAAATTTTTCGCTGCGTCGAATTTGGAAACGAACCAAGCTCTTGAACAAAGACACTTTTCTTGCAGGTCCGCGTGCGTTGTAGATTTCGTCCAACCTTTCCCATGCTGTTTTGGACAATGCACATCCCTTAATGTGCAGAAGTTCGGAACTTTTCACATTTAACGTAATTAGTGCTAACGCCTTTTTATCTGCCTTAGCGAAAGCAGTCTTTTCAGCAGCACTCCATTCTTCTAGACACGTAGTCTCAACGGGATACCAACAATCAAGAGTTACCAGTAAACTTTTCATCTGGACACACCAGGCGGAGTAGTTTTCTCCATCGAGTTTTTCGATACTTATACCGTTCATTTTTAATTCACAAATAATTTACGTATTTACTTTTAACAATGTTAAACTTTTACAAAACTTTAATTTAATTGAAACAAATTCACAAATTAACAGCGACACACGCTGGGCCCATAACCCTGTTAGCTTTTAGGGCAGTAGAAGTAAAACACGTTGTGTCAGTTAAACGGTTCACAAATTATTAGACAATAGAATAATCCACATAGTTATACATACCATGAATCGTATGATCTTAGAATGACATCAAAAGGAACTAACAACTAAGAGAGCGGTGAACCAGGGTTGCATTATAGTGTACATAATCTAACACATAATGGGCACGATCACTGGTTTTGGCAAAACTTAAACTAAAATGTCGATAATCGTATTTATCAGTAGTGTTAGCGCTTATCAGTAGAACTGACGCATCGGTTACGGCTACTAATTCGATATCTATATATAAAAAAATTCATGTCTTAATATACATATCGTCGTCATTGTCTTGTTTCACTGAGATAAGATATTATCACACTTTGTAGTGCGTCCAATAATATTTGCCAATACTACAGTAACTACATATGTATGTATATCCATATGTACATATATATATACCTACATTCAGTGCTATCTGCCTGCATACATCCACGCACAGGCATGCTTGCCGGCAAATGTATATTTAAGCATTTAATTACAAATTGATTGATGCATCGCAGTGGATAAAAAAAGTAGAATCCCAATTATTTTCCATATTTTTTTTTACCACAAAAATACAAATTAGCAAAAATTCACCAGCGAAATTCCAATGTTCAGTCAGCTCATCACTGCTGTGGCGAGCAGAACAGTTACCGTTCATTTTCAATAGCAGCATTAAACATAAATATTTGTTTTAAATTTTATTTCCTTCGTCTGCCATTTTGACACTTCACATCGAACACATCCATCAACACTACGACGCACTACATACTACTTACTAGCAACTCAGCATGCCACCACCACCACCTGGCTATGGGCCGCCACCTCCTGGTTACGGACAACCGCCACCGCCCGGCTATGGACCGCCACCACCACGCGCCCAAGTAAACATCAACGTTGGACCACCACCGCGCCCACAAGGCGCCAATGTGGTTATTGTTGAAGGTCGCCCACAGCCGCCGCCACCAACTGTGTACGTTAATGCGCAGCCACGGCCGCCACCAACTACCGTTGTGGTTGAGGGCATGCCACAGCCACCTAGAATGACGGTCACCACAACGGGTGGCTGCTGTGCGATTTTGTGACGGCAGAATAATTGTGTTTTTTCTTTCTTATAGTGTTAGTTACATACTTAGTGGTTTAAAATTTTGTGATGGTTTAATTTTTTTTGTGTCAAAATGATTTAATTAATTAAAAAAAACGGCGTACTTGTAAATAAAAGTAAAAAGGAGAGCTTAATAAAGTAGAAGCAGCTGTATTGCCTGAAAAAAAGTTTCATCATTTTTGAATAGTTTTGGTGAATATTGGTTGTAAATTTCTGAAAAAGTTTGAGACTGCCGTAAAATATATATAAAACAAAAAAACATTTGGCTTCATTTACAAATTTAGGAGTACCGTTAGTTTCTTCATGGTTCAATGATCGGAACTTAATTAAATTAGTACGGGACCCCACTTGAAGTTCGCGTGGTCCAAGGATATCTGGAGACATATACATTGCGTCCTCAAAACTTTTTAAAATTGTTAAAACAAACGAAAAATACCAGATTTTTTTTTTGATTACTTAAATATTTTCGGGAACTTTCGAGACTTTCTCGGGAGTTTTCGGGATTTTTTTAACTTTTTGATTTTTTTTTTTGAGATTTTAGCAAGGCCTTTTCGAATTTTTATTCAACAACCCCCATTATAACTTGTTTCTTACCTGGAAATACCTGGTATGTTACATTACTGGAACTGAGAGTAAAAGAAATTTTTTATGTTTATCAACATAATTTATTAAAGACTTGCATTGCCGAACTAATCTGGAATATTCCCCAAGAAAGAAGTGATGATTATCGCATTGCCTTCGATAGAAACTTCTTATTCTGACCTTGTATCAGTTTTGGTGCGACCGTTAAAGATTCTACAAGGTATAAACAAGGGCTGAAGGCGAACACTCTTCAAAATTTAATTTAAACGCACATTGTCCAATGTTTAAAAGTATTTACAAGAATTTTAAAAGAAATGGTTTACATATACATGTGAAGCGTAGTACGCACATATAGGTATGTACATTAGGTTAGGTTAGGTTATGGTGGCAGACCCACAAGAGGAACTCACTTAGACATTTGATTGTCCATTGTGATCCCACATTACATAAATTTTTAGAACGGTAACTGTGTTTAAAAACTAAAAGAAGCGCTGGGTGCTCACAACAAAGTTCCGAAGACAACTGATGTCCACTCCGGAGAGCCCCTCGGGAGTGTTGAAGGAATGCGCACCGAGGTGTTTAAACCTTAATCTAGCGAATGCCGGGCAGTTGAGGATGAAGTGCTGAGATGATTCCACCTCGTCTTCTATACAGCTGCGGCAGTAGGGATCCGTGACGAACTTGAGTCGCACCGCGTGGGTTCCTATAGGACAATTTCCGGTCAGTACACCTATAAAAATCGAGAGCTGTAGTAGCTCGCTTGACCGCCCGCGGTCCACAACCCGCCAGATGGACCTTGCAATTTTGCAAGTCGGGGTTTTTGCCCACTGCTCGCTGGACCGACTGTAAGCCCATCTGTCCAGGAGCAGACCGCATGTTGCCAACGGAACTCCTATGCCCTCCCCTGTCCGAAGTGATGACCTCGAGGGTGCCCTGCCTAGCCGGTTCATCAGTCCTGAAATTTCCAGTTATATCACTGTGCCCTGGAATCCAGATCAGTTTGATCTGGTAGTATTCCGAGGCAGTTGGCAGAGAGGTCAGGCATTTCCCGACCAGTTTTGAACATACCATTAGCGATCCCTCCTTGTCGACACAACATTGGTACATAGCCAATCGGCTGCCTCTTTTATAGCGGCTACCTCCGCTTGAAAAACGCTGCAGAGATCCGGCAGTTTGAACGTGAGATCTACTGAGAGTTCCTGACAGTAGACACCTCCTCCAGCTCTCACCTTTCAGCTTCGATCCGTCCGTACTCAAATTTCTACATCTAAATAAAACCCCTTGAAGAGATTAAAAAATATTTTGGAACGGGGCTGCCACCTTTCAAAAAAAAACAACAACGGTTATTTAAAAATTTAAGCTTATTTGATGCCAAAATATAGGTATCAAACCCAAGGTGTATGCACTCCGACTAAAGGTTTTTGAAAATACGAGTAACGCACAGGGACTCGTCTAAATTTCACACACACGTCATACGTATGCTAGATAAGTGGCAACCATAACCAGCTTTTTTCGAAAGCCTTTCATTAGGCGCAACAAAAACCATTTAAGTCAAAATTTCAAACTTTATACAAAAATTAAGAAAACTCGACAAAAATGCAATACAATCGCCGTTCGGAGTCGGCGTAAAACTGTAGGTCCCTCCCCTTTGTGTGACAACATCAAGGCGCACGCCACAAATCGGAGGAGAAGCTCGGCCAAACACTAACATATGTGTAAGCGCCAATCTAGTATTATTATTATTATTATTATTAAAGTGCAAACGTGAAGTAGCTAGGATTTACCATTAACTTTTGGCATTTTTTTTTTTTGTCAAAGGTGTTGCTCATTTTCAGGGACCGAAAATTATCGTTACAAAATCATGATTTTTATTTTTTCGATCAAAATTTAATCGTTATTTTATGATTTTTATTTTTTCGATAATTTTTAACCGTTATAACGGATACTGCTTTTTAATGACCGCTTTAAATCTTTTATGATCGAAAAAATAAAAAATCCAAATAACGATTATGTTTTGACCGAAAAAGTAGAAATCATAAAATAACGATTAAATTTTACCGAAAAAATAGAAATCAAATTTTAAGTGTTAAATTATGATTTTTATTATAAAGATCATAACCGTTACGGTCCCTGCTCATTTACCTCGTACAAAAAATTGTCAAACATACTCTGTATGGAAGAAAATGCGTGAAAAAAAAATTTCCAAAAATTAACGGTAATTCCTAGCTACGTTAATCTTGCACTTTATTGTACTAAACTTTAGTGGGTTACAAAACTGCACACTCAAAATAATTCTAAAAAATCTGATTAAAAAGTTTAAAATTTTGAAGAACATTTGTTAATATTCGTCGACTTTTTACAAATGTTCTACAAAGTTTGAAATTTGGATTTACATGGTTTGTTTTGAGATAGTAAGCTATATTTTCATAAAAAAAGAATAAAAATGTTTTAAACGAAGAAAAATGGCCCACCAATTACTAAAATGTCTCTTCCCTATTTACATTCTCGCCACCGTATGTGCTTGGAACGTTTTTGATGGAAATGATTTTTTGCAAAACTCTTTCATGACAAACTTTTTCCACAACTGACATTGCTCGAAATTTATTTATTTTACTTTAGGATCCCTTAAACTGTCTCAAATTAAATTTTGAATTTAGTCGGCTGAAAGCCTCTTCAAATATCTAATCAGGGAATCGGACCTGGAATATACACACATCTGGTAAAAAAAATTAGTAACAAATCAATTTGTGGTGGAATTAATTTTCTTATGGTAATGGTTTATGTACATAAATAAATACGAGTAAAAACATGCTTACATATTTCGCTAATTTAATTTAAAACAATTTTTAAGAAACGTCTTTACACCTCTGTTTGCCTCATCTACTCATAAGATAACACAACAGCAACTGCTCGGCTTTGGCGGAATAACCACTGTTTCCGTCACCACTGTCGTTGGCTGCTGTCTTTGATTGCCTCCCTCCACCACAACTGACGTTGGTGCAGCTGCAACGCCCGCACCAGAGTTTACAATCACATTGGAGCCCGTAGGCGCTGCTGTCTGCGACGAATTTACCACAACTGTCGATGCAGGCTGCTGCTGCTGCACGCCAGGCGTATTCACAATCACAGTCGATTGCTGTGGCGCTGGTGCAGCTACAACTGTCGGTCCAGACATAGCTGATGCTGCCATTGCTCCCACTGCCGCACCGGCAACCATTGAAGCGCCAATCATGAGACCGGCACCGGCTAGCACTGGTGCTCCACCACCAACTACAACTACTTCATTGACCACTGGTCGTGGGGCGGAATTGACGTTCACATTCACTTGTGTGGGTCCGGCTGCTGGTGGTGGTGGCGGACGTGCAGGGCCAGGAGCTGGTGCAGGAGGTCCAGCAGGTGGCCGACCGGCGAAGGCAGGGCCTGGTGCAGGCATGCCACCACCCACTCTTACTGGACCAGCAATAGTCGCACATAATCCCACTCTTGCTGGACCAGGACCGCCCATGCCCATTCTAGGACCGCGCATTGCCATATTCATTCTTACTGGACCGGGTGCGGGCCTAAAACCAAAATGTCCACGCATTGCGAAATTGTTTTTTTTTTTTTGAATGAAATTTCACTTTATTTAGCTCTAGCTTGTCTTCGTACGGAGAGCGCTGTCAACTGTTCTCGTTTTTTGAAAAAAGTGGCAGTGGACTGTCTTTGTTGCAGTTATTTTCATTTCTTTGTGGCAAATCAATCATTTTTTAAGTAACTTTTTATATGCCGAGAACTGGACGTCATCGACTCGTGACATTATCTTATCAGTGAAATTCACATTACAAGCGCGGACGTTGTGGGGTAGTGGGGGCGACGAAAAATCACATTACCGGTTGTGTGTGATTTTGGAGCTCAAAAATTTAGCCTGATTACATGCAATTAAAATTACGTTTTTAATTTAACTATTTTTTATGCTAGCCAATTATTTTGTCTATCGGTAATTATACATAATGTCAAATAAATGCTACTAATTTGTTTTAAACTCAGAAAAAAGTAATTCGAATAATTCGCAAAAACCCTTAAAAATCAAAATGTTTTTGAAAATTTCTCGAAAATTTGAGGGTGCTAGGCCAAAATGGACTGAGGATTTGGATTCAGCGCGTAAAAATACATAAAAATAGATGGGTCTCGTTAAAAGTGTAGACAATTTTTTTTTAATTGTGTAAGCCGGGGTAATCGTACGGACCCACGACTTCAGCTGGAAATCGATTTGTTGATCGAATGTTTTAGTCTTCCATTAAAATAACGATGCAAACTGTCGATAGTAATATCTATAGATATCTATAGATAGATAAAATTGCGATAATCAAAGCAAGAGATAAACTATATTGACAATAATTAGTATTAATAAAATTTTAGTAAATATATCGATTAGGTTATCGAAAAATACGTTTATGAATATATATTTCAAACAATCAATTTTGATTAAAAATTTTTAAAATAAACCTAAGTATATATTAATAGGCCAACATACCTAAATCCTGTCCGCATTCATTTGGCGTTTCTACTGGACCGAAAACGCCTTCGGAAAGTTATTTTTCTGTTGATAACGAGAGTTTTTTTTATTTCAAAATTGATTGAAATCTACTGCTGAAATTTCCATTTCAAAATTTCCGTATTTGTATGAAGTTTTTGTTTGTCATCTTTTGAATTGTATTTTGCTAGCTAACGATGTATTTATTTCGCATTTTCTTTTGCTTCGTATTTTGGTTTAGAATACGAAGACGAATACGAATGCGAAGACAAATATAAATTAGATACTTATATACATAGATCGGACTCTTATGATCCGATAACTCTCCTTTCCACGGTAGCGAAGACACTTGAGGTAACACTCAGATAACTCGTGGCCTTAACCTAAACCGCCCCTGTGAGAGAACGGTCCTAGTGGCGCTGCACCTGTCAAAGGCGTTTGACATCGTCTGTACACTCCACGCTACCAGAAGACATTGAGGTTTCCTCACTTCCACAGGGACTCAAACGGTGGTCAGCCAATTATCTGAGTAGTCGACACTCATCGGTATTGTTTAGAGACAAACATAGTAAACCCAGGAAAATTAAACCCGAAAATTCTCGGAGTTACTTTCGATAGTCTGCTCTCTTTATCGGCGCACTCAACCGCAATTGTCAATAGAGTACAGAGCCGCAACATAGTTCTCAAGTCACTAGCCGGCAGCACTTGGGTCAAAGACAAAGAAACGTTGTTGACAACATACAAGGCAATTGGCCGGCCGGTTCTAAATAACGCCGCGCCTGTGTGGTTGCCTGGGACAAGTCAGACGCAGTGGATGACGCTACAGACGACACAGAATACAGCACTTCGGACTGCGACAGGATGTATTCTGATGTCGCCACTACAGCATCTACATGACGAGGCCCAACTGCTCCCAATTAAGGAGCACAACAAAACCAGTTCTTGGTGGGATGTCACCACAGTTCTTGCTTGAGTCAGAGCCCTCGCCCAGGCCCGTCAGAAGGCATCTTTACGAAATGACAGACGAAGTCCAGAGGTTTATTAAACAACCCCTGGACCCAGCGACATAAATACAGGCCTTAAATGGCATTCACAAGGAGTCGGTCCAAAGTTATATAGACTCCAGACCTGTGAATGCCGTCTTAGGCACCCAACATGCACCACACTAGCACAATTGCGCTCGTTACTGCAGCAGGTTAAACTCGTACCTGAGCAGGCTGAATCCCGATGTTACAAAATCTTGCCCGGCATGCGGAGAGTCACCACATGCCCCCTAAGCCTAACACAACTAGCGCCCCTCTCCCTTTGGACCAATCCAATGGGAGTGGCAAACTTCCGGGGTCTCCCGTTAGTTGAACTTGATGACAACGACCGAGAGACAATCCGATCTAGGCAGGGCTAAGCAAGCCGCTACAACAACAACGAAGTCAAATATGAATACGAAGACAAATAAGAAGAGCAAACGAAGGCGAATTCGAAGGCAAATACGACGAGCACCAATGCGACGACGGATACGAACACGAGTAGGAAAATGAATGTGCATACGAATACGAATATGAGCTACGAGAATATAATACGAATACGAAGATAAATACGAGGACGCGGACGAATAAGTAGATGAAAAAGAAGACAAATACGACGGAATATATGAACACAAATACGAATACGAACATAAATATGAAGACAAATACGAAGAGGCATACGAAGACGAGGTTGAATACGAATACGTAAACCAAACGAGGACCAATAGGAAGACAAGTTCGGAGACGAATTCGTATACGACGATGAAGATGAATACGAAGACGGAGACGAAGACGAAGACAAACACGAAAACATATATTAAGATGAATTCGAATACGAGTACGAACAAGAAGACAAACACGCATACGAAGAGGTATACGAAGAGGACGTATACAAAAATGATTGCGAAGACGAATACAAATATAGCTCTGAAACTAATACGAAAACGACGACGAAGATAAATGCGAAGAAGAATCGGCGACTAATACAAAGACTAATACGAAGGCGATTACGCATACGATCCGAAGACGAAAAAAGAATACGGAGGTGAATGCGACGGTTAATACGAATACGTATATGAAGACAGCGAATAGAACGGAGACCAACAAATCTTCGGGCACCTTGAAAAAATGAAATTGCCTATTTCTGCATATCTCTTATTTGACACCAAAACCTTTTTTTCCATGTGTACAGAAATCAAAAAGTCTGCAAAAAGCCCACCATGCATTCAGTTTTGATCGTCAGTGTAACGTTTAGCTGTAAATGCCTTATGATACCCAACCATTTATGTGTCGAGAGCATTTGAAAAATTCAGAAAAAGCAGTCACCGAAGCAAGTTCATAGTTCGTTAAGGCAAGGAGAGCTCCCACTCATCAGCTAAACAAATTTTTTTTTAATACTGAAGGTGCGAAATTCACGACCCATCCAACTTACAGCGTCCAAGTAGCATCCAATGACTTCTTCTGCTGCCCTCACACTAAGAAAAAGATGTCAGAGTTTTTCTACATCCCAGACCTTCAAAACTTTTGTTTTTGAGGCACACTAACTTTGGAGCTTCAAAACTACTTCAAAAATTGGTTCACAACATTCTCGCTGATTAACCACCGTTTTTTTTTTCATTGTTAGGTGCCAGATGTAGCTCAAATAAGCCTCGGTATAAGAATGCGATGGGTTGTTTTCAATGCATACACCCATTAATATATTTGCCAACACAATCACTCTTAACACCTTCGCGTCAATCAATGTCACTGGAACAAAAAAAATTAGCTTATTGAAAAGATGTACGCAAATTCGAGAGAGAAATTTTCGCTTTCTCGTTACACTCTTTCCATTCGCCACCTTCTTTTCTTATGCCTATCAGGTATAAGTTCCAGCTTTATCACCTCGCTTACAACTACCTCCAACACTCTCATTCAAAATTCACAGAAATATTGATTCACTGTTACCAATTGAGGTTAATGGAAATTGCACGAAATTAATTTTATGTGAAATTGTAGCAACACGGAATATTCAATCTTGTTGCCAATGCGCAGCCACAAACATACCTACACTTACACACACATATACACGTACACGCATAAGTACATGCACATAAGTACATGCACATAAGTACATGCATAAAGCCCACATGCTGACGGAATAGCAAACCGAATGACAGCTTTAAAGAGGGAAGGCGCAAAGGTGGTAGGGGTGCCAAGCACAACCACTTTATTACATAGCACAGCCAAAGTTACACATCCATATAAACACACTCTTTTGTATAAAAGTAATAACTGACACAATCTCCTTTCTTCTCTTCTTTTACCCCTATTTACAGCTACAACAGCAATAGCAGCACTAATACTGCCTTCAGCAGCGGCAGCCGCAACGCGAATGTAGTGCCGAAAAATGATAAAAATGCCATCATGCAAAACATTGCCAACAGCTATCGCCACTCGGGGGCTAACTACAATTCCTCAGCCTCCGGCTCATCTGCATCTGCATCTGCAACCTCCGCTGGCGTCTCCTCCACCTCCTATGCCGCCACCAATTGGTTAGGGCCGCTGCCGAAACGTCGCCGCACGAAATCACGTACGAAGTCACGCGATTGCCGCGTCAGCCATTGGACCGAATGGTCGGCCTGCAGCAAAACTTGCGGCATTGGTGAAATGCATCGATATCGCAAGGTCATCAGGCATGGCAAGCGTGGCGGACGGCCATGTCCAGCGCTGCAAGAGTCCAAGTGGTGCGGCACCGAGAAGGGTTGCCACTCGCCGGCGACCTACTTCAATTGGTAAGTGAATTGTGAAAATGCACTAGAGGGAATGTGAGTTTGCTTTTATGAGTGTGTGTGTGTGTGTGTGTGTGTGAGTTTATTATGCTGCCAGCGGGTGGGTTTGAAATGCTGGATTGACAGTTGGACAAGCAGTGACGTTCAGCTGGACAAGGATTGACAGTTCAACTTTTGTATGTGTGTGTGTGTGTGTGCATGTTGGTGGTCGTATGTGGAGAAAATTAAAAAAACGAATTTGCGGATTAAAAAAAAAATGGAAATATCAATTTGGATTGGGGTTTATTGAAAACAGTGAGCTGATTGAAAGAAAGGAATTGAATGCGAATCCGTAAAATCTGAAAAAATAATATAAATACATATGTACATTAGGGTGGTCCTTAAAAATGAAATTTTTAGTCTCACCTCTTCAATCGGTAATACCACGGTCAAAGAAACCACATATAAATTTTAGTCCCGCAGAGGGTTAAGGCGTGTCGCACAGAGATCAAAGATCAGATTCCGCTATGGAGACTCAAAAAATGTAAATTATTTTTTTTTTTCACCTAATACCCAAAATCGATACTACTGTAGGCGCAGATATCACATATAAATTTTGGACCCTATTGGAGTCGGTTAAGGCGTGTGGCACAGGGGTCAAAGTTCAGATTCCGCTATGGAGACTCAAAAAATTTTAATTAATTTTTTATCCAAAATCGATACAACTGTGGATACTCAACAAACAGGAATCTGAACTTTGACGCCTGTGCGACACCCCTTAACTGACTCCAATCGGGACCAAAATAATTTTAAATTTTTGAGTCTCCTTGGAGGAATCTGAACTTTGACCCCTGTGCGACACGCCTAAACGTTCTCCGATCGGGACCAAAATTTATGTGTGATATCTTTGACTATATTAGCATCGATGTAGGGGTTGAGGTTTCGGAAATCTGATGTAAAAATGTGCTTCATAGATTTAAAGACCACCCTAATGTACATACATACAGCTTTTTTTCAAATAAAAAAATAATAAATTTTATTTTATTCCAGGTCTACTACATGAAGGACGCAGAGAAAACAAGCGTAGTTCGTAACGTAAGCATATGATTTCTTTTACAAACAAAAAAAGTTTATAATAATAAAAATAATAATAACATAAATAAAAATGAAAACTAAATAAAAAAATATTCGCTAAGTAAAAAAAAAATGAGAAAACAGTGGAAAAGAACTAAAAAAATATAGAGAAAACAAAAATAATAATTAATACTTAGCTTACAAACATAAAGAAACTTAAAATTATTGAACCCAATTCATATTTG
This sequence comes from Rhagoletis cerasi, assembly GCA_029783565.1. NCBI lineage: Eukaryota > Metazoa > Arthropoda > Insecta > Diptera > Tephritidae > Rhagoletis > Rhagoletis cerasi. Next base: position 2,000 of record JAPVRG010193088.1, on the reverse strand, counting down.
TAAGAGAAATTGAGTATTCATTGGTGTTTTGCAACAAAAAGTTTAAAAAGCTGTTATTATTTTTTTGTTTTTAATTTATTGAAAAAAATTATTAAAATATTTTTAAATAAAATTTTCTTTTTCTTTTCAAAATTTTTATTGAATAAACAAAAAGTTAGAAAAACTTTTGTTTTTCATTTATTGAAAAAAAATTAGTTAAAGTATTTTTAAATAAAATTTTCCATTTTTTTTTTCTAAATTTTTATTGAATAAAAAAATATGTACCTACTTTAAAAAAATTTTTTCTCGTTGCTTTCATATATACACCGATTTGCCTTCTCTGAAGTGGTGAAGTGCAGAGAGATAATATTTTGAAGAAAGCAATGTTTTATTTTTGTATTTTTAAGTTGAAAGTTCAAGTTTTTTTAAAAGTGAATGAAAACTTTATTCACCTAATCACTTCATAAAACAAAAAATTCTTCAAAAGTTCTCACAAGTGCAAAAGGTTTTTTTTTTTATAAAAGCTGTAAATTTCTACGGATTTCGAATAAAAGTTATATGTTAGATATGTGTATATAACTATTTAAAAATATTTATTTTTATTTCGAAAATTTTTTTTTTTTCCAAAAAGGAATGAAAATATGACACATATCGCACACCATCTTCAAAAGAGGCGCATTTCAAAATTTGTGATTTTTGAAGTAATGCACTGAAAATGCTCACAGACCTTTTATTTACCTTTTAGCAAAAGCTGCAACAAAAGTTTGTTGTAATTTGTTGAAAAAATCTTATGTAAAGTCTTCCTTGCCCGTATGATAAACATGTGCTTGGAAATATTTTTTTAGTTCGTTTTTGGCAAACGGGTAATTTTGAGTTGTGCCTCTTTTGAAGAGTGTGTGGATATATACTTTCTAGTAGATATTATAGAAAACTTAAATTTTTTTTAACAAGGTTATTGAGCTTTGTACCACGATTTGTTTTTAGGAAAAATGGAAAAAGCAACACAGTCTGAGCGGTAGAAGTTATAGCTGCTATTTAGGAGATCACCACATCTCCTCATCAGACTTCTTTTTCTAGACTTCAGCAGGAATCGAACCCGCATCATCGATGTTTTTGTTTTCTTTAAATTTTAAATGCTTTTGTTAAAGATTTTATATTTGTGACGTCTTTTAGTTCCTCGTATTGAAAAAAATTAATTAAAAACATTTAATTTTTTTTTACTTTTTTTATTTTTTTTGTGTTATTAAAAAATGCCAAATGCTTTTGTTAAAAGTTTTGCGTTTCTTATATTTTTAGTTAGTTTTCTTAAACAAAAAATTTATCACGAAAAATAATTTTCTTTATTTTGTTGAAACTTTTAAATATATGATATTTTAGTTCTAGTTTTTGTTTATTTTTACTTTTGCATTTTTTTTTGTGTTCTTAAAAAATACCAAACGCTTCACATTTCTTGAATTTTTAAGTTACTTTTATTAAACCAAAAATGTATTACAAAAAACTAAATTTTTTTTATTTTGCTGAAAGTTTTGAATTTCAGAAGAATTTTTAGTTATAAAAAATAACAAAATATTTATTTTCTTCAACTTCATGGCAGTAAAGACAATTGGCAGTCACCGTGAATGTATGTATGTGCGCACAATCCAGTTTTGATTAGGTTATGAAGGCAAGTATAAAGCCTTCGTACTTCCATTTGGCTGCACATCCCTCCAACCCGGCTTATAACAAAGTGTCTTCTGGTGTCTTTCGAACCACTTATCTTCTTCTTCTTGTTTGGCGCTGAAACCGCTTAAGCGATTTTGGCCGAGTCCAACAAAGCACGCCAGTTGTTTCGCTTCTGTGCCAACTGACGCCAATTGGAAATGCCAAGTGAAGCCAAGTCCTTCTCCACCTGGTCTTTCCAACGCAGAGGAGGCCTTCCTCTTCCCCTGCTACCACCAGCGGGTTTCGAGTCGAATACTTTCAGTGCTAGAGCGTCTGTATCCATTCGAACGACATGACCAAGCCAGCGGAGCCGCTGTACT
>JAPVRG010193074.1:0-10260 GCA_029783565.1 Rhagoletis cerasi | reverse complement strand
TGGTTTCGCTTCTTCAAGTATGGATACCAGTTCAATATCAAAAGCTCCTTGAAATAAATTTTAAATAAACAAAGCAAAGGTTTGATAAGCGAGGATAACCCTTAAAGTAAAAATTCAATATTTGTTTAAACTACATTGACAGATGAAAATTCCACCAAAGTAGATTCGATTGAACAGCATCTCAAAAAACCAATTTTGTGAAAAAATGGAAATTTTACGTAAAAATTTTCGTTCGATGATTTTTTTCGACATTTAAGTGCCGCTTAACTCAAAAACAAAGCTTGGAACGGCTTCACTCGGATTTTGGTAATGAATAACCATCAAAAACATTGGTTATGACTGGTTTGCAGAATTTAAGCGTGAATGTATGAGATTTAGTAGCTAAAAAAATTTGCTGTTATATCATTAGTATCTGGCGAAATTTTTATATGTCAAAGTTGTTTACCTTAACAAATATTAAATTTTCTAAAATCATAGTGTAACATAAAAAAAAACTACGGATTATCCTCGCATATGTGAGTATTTGAATTTGTTCTCAATACAAAAACCTTTTCATTTTAAATGTGTATGTATGTATATATGTATATAGTCTCTGTCATAGTTTTTTAATATTTGTATCACTTAGTATAAAAACAATTGAACCACTTGAACCGAACCGAACCGTGGTTCAGAGATATTCATAAACCGGTTCTTGTACCGGTACAAGATTTTTCTAAGTGGTTCGAACCACTGAACCGAACCGCATCGGTTTTTGGAGTGGTTTGCAGCCCTGGTTTCAACACAAGATTTTGTTGAAATTCTCAATACTGGAGGCTAAATTCGAAATATCTAAATATTCCCCTAAAAAATTAATAATAAGATCAATGATCAGTCAAAAAACATCTGAAAAATAATGGGTAAGCCGCATCCAAAGCAAATCTGAATCACACTAAAGTCGTTCTTTAAAACATCGTTGAAACTGAGATCGATGTATCGTCAATTTACGATGTAAGATTAAAAGTGGAATTATTGCGTTTTGTTATGGACCTCCTCAATTTATTCAATATCCTAAGTTTTGAATCTCTGGTCTACTACGAAGTCAGGTGCCAATATGCTCACTGTTAGTTAAATAAATATACACGTACATATGTACGTTGGTTTGTAAAATGTACATATGTACATATTTTTAAATACAAATGTATGTATGTATACCTTTCGCTTCGCTAAAGTAAGCTATCTTACAATAAACGTCACCGTCACATCACAGACTAAAGGAAATCTATCAACTAAATTAAATGCGATAATTCCACGATGAAAAGTGAAGCTTACAACGTTGATTTGAAGATGCTATTTATTTTGTACGCAGGATGGAAGGAATGAGCCATGACAATGATATTTCTACTCAAATGATTTATGCCTATAATAAATGTACGAACTACATATAGAGTTTCTTGTTGTTATTATTAGCGGTAACTGTTGTTGTTATCTGTTTGTTATCAATATGATTGTATTATTACAATACAGTATAATGTTGTTTGTGTTCAAATTTCATATCATTGAGGACTCGGCATTAAAGGCATACAAAGCTTGTTATTATGTTAGTTGTTATTGTTGGTCGCTTTGTAGGTTGTTTGGTTAGCGGAAATAATGATGTGCTGCCTGTCATACTACGACTGGATACTGTGATTTGATTGCTGCTGTCAATGGCTGTCAATAAATTTAATATGACAGAAAATTGTGGTGTGCTGAAGCTGGAAATGGTTTGAGTGAATTATTAGTGAAGTGGTGGGAGACTAGCTGGGAGGCCATTAAAGAGTCGAGGTAAGCTGGTACTATTGTTGTTGTTTTTAGGTAAAAGAAAGTATGAGAAGAGCAGCAGGCATCAGCAGGATTGCTGTTGGGTGCTGGCAGTCTTTGGAAATAATCATAAGCAGCTTATTTAATCAATAAGATCCTTTGTTGAAAGAACGGTGGGGGTTTATGGGGAAGCATATTTTTTTTGTAGGAAAAAAGTATGAAAAAGTTTGGCTGATATGGAAATTATATTGCATGGCATATTAGTTAGATTTTACGTTTGCAAAAACATAATGATTAAAAACAAAATAAATAAAAAATCAAGTAAAAAGCTAAGATGAAAATGGACCAAGCAATGAGAAAAAGATTAATAAATACGAATTTGTAAATCACTATGTAGCTATGGTTTTTTTACAACCAATTTATAAAATTTACTCTTAGATTTAATTATTAAAATTATATTTTTTAAGGTTAATTTTTATTTTAGCATGAGTGACAGCCTTCTTACAATCAAATCTTTCTCAAACAGATGTTGATACCATTTAGGTAGCTTGAGGTCTATTGATTATAAAACAAAATAATAAAAATAAACAATTTCAGAAAATGTGACAAACCCTAAAATTTTTTACGGTAACATTTCTTTACCAAATAATTAACGATTTTGTTTATAAATGCCAATTCACAATTATTAAAAAGTAGCTCCAGTCAAAAAGCCGGAAACCATACAATTTTCGAGGAGTTGCGGAATTTACTGAAGCCATTTGTTTAATATCCGTTTTAACATAATTGTTTAACTTGATTAATTAATTAAAATTTTGAGACAAACGGCAATAATTTTAAAAATGTCTTAGCAAACAAGTAAAGAAGTTTAAGTTCGGGACAACCGAATTTTATATACCCGGCACTCGTATTAATTATCTTTTTTCACCTTTCTGATTATCAGAGGTGTTTTGCCCGATTTGAAGTATTTTCGATAATATTCTCAGTTAGACTTATGGTGTTTTCGGTTCTTCCAAAAAATGTTGCCCTTCCATGGTGCAAAATATGTTTGATGTTGCACTCAACACCGTAAAAGTGCAAGTTTTTGCCTACTTATCCTTGTCTAGCTCACGCATTTCATAATATTTTCGTTTTAAGCAACCATTTGATTTTCAGGGCAACACTCTCCTCTGAAAAAGCTTCAAAGGGCAGAGAATGTGCCTTTTTTGCCTTGCTAGAGTGCGACATTTTAAGGAACGAACACAAAATGTTCTCACCGGGTTGCCTTTATTTTACAATCGAACACGAAAAGAGAAAGGGGCAAACAAAAGGCGACATTTTTTGGTAGAAACGAAATCACCATTAATGAAATAATTGAACTATGTTTGGTAGAAATTGATAAGTCGTCATAAGTGGGAGGAGCCAAGCCCATTTTCCAAAAATTTCATAACTGTCTTATTTTATGCCGAAACTATACCTCACATATCGAAATATCGAAGTTTTTGAATTTTTCCAAAATACCGTTATATGGGAGGTGGGCGTGGTTACCGTCCGATTTCGTCCATTTTAAATACCAACCTCGAGTTATCGTGTAAACGGACGGACAGAAGGACTTAAGGACGGCCAGACAAAACTGGCTTAATCGATTTCTCTTGGTATATATATGTCTATATCTATCTCGATTCCTTTAGGCTGTTACAAACAACCGTTATGCGAACAAAGCTATTATACCCTTGTGCACAAATGCGCTCGTGTATAAAAATTGTAATGCAAAAGGTGACAACCTTGCTAAAAAAGTTTCCCAGGTCAATAATTTCTGTTGCTGGTGGTGTTAAGTTGGTGGCAACCCTAGAAAATCATAAATAAATAGTTAAAACCATGGTGACCTTGTCGATTTTTTATGGTAGATTTGGAGGAGAGGTGTTCCGTTAGAAACTATCCAGTAATCCCAAGTTTAGGCTACCGGATTTCTGCAGCGTATTTCAATTACAGATAGCCAAAAATCCGGGCAATCGAAACTGGTCGGGGAATGCCTAAACTCTCTCTCTCTCACGCCTCGGACTATTTCCAAACCAGTCTGAATTGGATTCCAGGATACGGTGACATTATAATTAATTCGCTCGAACGGACATCCTCGAGTTCATCCCATTTGACCAAGAGGGTATAGAAGTTCTTGTGGCAACCTTTGGACTGCTTCTGAACAGATGAGTTTTAAGTCAGCTCAACATATGCTGCAAAAAGACCCTGACATGCAAAGTGACGCAAACATCTGGGCAATTCCTAGGAGCTGTCCAGAGTGGATATTAGCCGCTGGCGGAACTCCATGTCCCACATGGGGCTGCCACTTAACGCAACCTACACATCATTTTATATTCGTATTAAGATATTTAGTTTCATCTATTTATTTCAATTTTAGGCAACTGGCAACCCTGTTCAAGGTCATGGCTAAACTAATCCAACATAGTGTCGAAATTTCAAGTTAATCGGTCAAATTCCATGCAGGTTTTGCTATCACATTTATGTTTGCACTGAAAATTATTATACCATTTGAATACTTAAAAAATACCTGAGCCCGATAGGTGGTGCTGGGGTCGAGTTATTTGAAAAATCGGCTATTCGGTCCTATTTGGGCCACATAGAAGTAATAAAACGAAGAAATAAAAACTGTACCCTAAAGGAGCGCTATTAAACCGTATGTATGGGTCTAGCTTCCATATTTATAGCCCTTTATTCCTGCTAAAAATGTACACGCTAGGTGGCGCTGGAATTGAATCTTTGCAATATTCGTATTTATAGTTCGATTTAAATTAAGAAAATAACAAAGTATTTACACTTACATATGTTTGTATGTTCATATGCATATCAAATCACCTTATCAACCGCCATATCAACCGACACATGAGTAGCTGCAACTTCACCCACAAGCTGCACTTAATGATAGCCTACACTCCCCTGACTGGCAACCTCCACCATTTTTCCATCTGCCTAAGCAGTATGTCGTTGCATGTCTTCGGTATTACTCTGCTTGCTGCCAACTCCCTCGCAAAATGAGCAAAGGATAACTGCACCTAAGCCATTTTGCCTCCAACGCTCCTTCACAATTTTCTATCTTTACTTAATGCGAGCAGCAGACAATACATAGTAAGTATCCTTATTATTTTCTGGTCGTAAAAGCTGAACTAAGGTTGCCTATACAATCATAATTCAGCATCAATTTGCAGTAGCTGGTATTTGTATTACGTACTTAGTAATAGTCGTGATTGCAAGGTGGTATATGTTTACGTATTAGTAGAGCTATCCCAGTACGTGTGTCTTCGTTGCCAAATCAACTGAGCAGCTTGTCAGCCTGCAGCAGGCTCCGTTTACCAGCCCCGTCACTTCTATTTGCTCCGCAACTCCTTGGCCCAAGTTACTGCTGCCTTGGCTGTGATTATTGATTACATATTGCTTTGGTTACCTGGCAGTGTAGCTTTGGTATAAATTCTATACACACACCTGCCCATGTAAATAATTAGGTTTTTGAGCTGTTGCTGCTGGCGTAAGCTTATTTTGTGATTTCTCTTGTCTACCATCGTTTGGCTGTTGAAGATAATGATATTGTTGTTGTTAGCGCTATATATATATATATGTATTTATGTATGTATTTGTTTGGTTCCTGTTCAGATTTTTGATTTTTGCGCCCATGTGTATTTTCAATCAATTTTCCAGCGAAAGCTCTTCCTTTGATTGTTGGAAGGCGTTAAGTATAAAATTTAATTTTGTTAACTTAAACATTTGGAGTTTAGTGTTCAGCGAAGTAGAAGAAATAGCGGATAATTGTGATAAGTATGTATGCTTATTTAGTTAGTTATCGATATCTGAGGTAAACTACGTTAAACGGAAATAAAAATAAAAAAATAATAAGTGGGCGCAGTCCTCAGGAGATATGCAGCGGACTGCCTTAAATATATTCATACATATCTTTAGCGATATAGATGTGTATGTATGAATTTATGAAAAACATTATCAGTATTTTAATTGATATCATTTTCGATGTACATAATATGTATTATATATTTCATAGACTCAATAAATTAATATCCATTATACCATACAAGTATCGATTACTATCTATTTTTTTTTTTCATCGACATATGTATGTAGATGTCGACTGGTATGCGTACAAAAATTATTATAAATCGATGGCCTTATGAATGGGTTTTCGTCAGGGACCGTGACGGTTATGATCTTTATAATAAAAATCACAATTTTACCGTTAAAATTTGATTTCTATTTTTTCGATCAAATTTAATCGTTATTTTATGATTTTTATTTTTTTTATGAAAACATAGTCGTTATTTTTTATTTTTATTTTTTCGATTAAAAAATAATCGTAATTTTTTATTTTTTTTTTCGATCAGAAATTAATCGTTATTTTGGATTTTTATTTTTTTATCATAAAAGATTTAAAGCGGTTAATAAAAAGCAGTCTCCGTTAGAACGGTTAAAAAAGATCGAAAAAAACCCAAAATAACGATTATTTTTTAATAGACAAAATAAAAATAAAAAATAACGATTATTTTTTGATCGAAAATTAAAAATTTTGATATTTAACTATTATTTTCGGTCCCTGGTTTTGACAATTTTAATTGATAACATGGATAACAATATATAATTTTTTCCGATAAATTCAGGCGACTATGATATCATAAATCACATTAGTTAATAATATCATTATCGAATAATGCTTTTGTCGATATTTTTATCAAATACTATTTTGATGTGTTTACTAAAATTATTACTATCAGTAGTTTTGTCGATATATTTTTCAATACAATAGATATATATATTTATCGGTAGCATAAATATGTATGTATGTATTAATCAAAATCGTTATGGGTACTTAAATTGATATAAGTTCGATACACATAATTATTATCGATTATTATCGATTTATGTCGACATAAATATCGACCTGCATACACAAATTATTATAAATCCATATAATTATAAATGGCGTTTCTTGCAATTTTAATCAATTATATTGATAACAACTCATTTTTTATCGAAAAATATAGTCGACTAAGATTCCATAAGACATTTTTATCGATAATTTTTTTTGATATGTTTACCAAAATTATTTGTATCAGAACTTTTATCGATGTTATTATCAATACAATAGATATACATATTTATCGATAATGTAATCGATATAAATATTCGTATAACTAAATACATTATCGATACATTTATCGATTTGTAAAATGTTCTAAGAGTTTTGCTTCACCTTCAAACTCAAACAACATCCAGTTGAGCACCAGCGCCCTTAAATAAAATTTTGTTCTCAATTTATGGCATACTTTGTGGCGTATAAACATGTCATCTCAATTTGAATGCATGTAAATTTGTCAATTACTTTCAGTTTGAAAACAGCAGGAAAGCGTTTACATACGTGAAACCCAATGCATGTCAAACTCCATCAAACTGTTGCATGCAGTTAGACACCGCCACCGCCAGCCTTCTGGCCCTGAAAATTTTTCGTTCGACAATATTTTAGCGATAAAAAGTCTGCAACTCATACACCGTCGCTGTCTGATTGTTTGCAGCAAACAAAAGATATTTATGACTTGTGATAAAGTGTGCCTTCGGGGCTACTTTTTATGTGGCAGATCATTGCTGAGCACACATCAGCATGCAAGTATTTGCATAAATACATATGCTCACATGTACTCGTATGGAAAAAGTGAGAGTAGACAACAGACACAATATTGAATGTGTTTATTTACATATTGTAAGCGAAAGAGCAATGAAGTGCCCGCTGGTGTAATCTATGTATGTAACTGCGAGTAAGTGTAATGTACATGTGTGTGTGCCTGGTTTGTCAAACGTAAAAGTTATGCGTCGCTTTAACTTAAATTAATAGGCACACGACCAACTGGAGGATACAAAGTGTGTATGCATATGTATGTATGTGTGTATGCCTATACTGAGGTATCTGAGCAGACGCATAAATGGAGGGACAATGAGCCAAATGGTTCAGGATGCAGCCATTTAAAAGGTCCCAGACAATAATAACAATAATGTATTGAAAGTAAAAACATATAGTCAAAAATAAAAGTGAGCACTTGCAATAAAAAGCATTTGTAAAAGTCATTTTGCTTGCTGCAAGTTTGAGGTGAAACAGTCGAAAAAGTTTAAAATTGTTTTTCTTTTCCCCCTTCCTTTTTTTTACTTACTCTTTACTCTTTATGATGCTTGAGGTATCCCTTGTCAGTATAAAGGATTCCATTTCGAGCGCCCATTGTGAAATTCTGTTGGCTTTTAGTTTTTCTTTAGTGTTGTGAAAGCTGCTAATGACATTTCAAGTGACATTTTAATTGGGACGAACTCCGAAAGTAGTGTCCAGGGCGGTTGTGGTTGATTTTTATCAGAAAATCTGAATTAAATTGTTATTTAGTATTTATATTATAAAAAGTTTTAGGGGTAAATAAAAATCGATATATATCAATAACAATGTAAAGAAAAAAAAAATGTCTATAAACACAACTTGTCCGTCTGATGTCCTTTATATGCAGCATGATTTTTACAATCTAATCAGTTGGAGTCTAAGTAATAAGTTATCACTCAATATAAAAAAATGCTTCCATATGTTAATTTCTAGATAAATTTACTTCACATTACACTATTTTCAATCATCAGCCCACTGTGGTCAAAGATTTCGTTGGTTTGGGTGTAGTTTTGGATTCGGGGTTTACTTTTGTAAACTATGTGTGCTACTTGCTCCCAAAAGCATATAGTAACTTAAAGTATGTTTCCACGCCAAGTGATTCGCTCTCCTATTATTAATTCGCTCTCCCATTCGTAATTGGCGCCCCAATCACGAACCGAAACACGTGATTCGCCCATACAAAATTTCGAGAGCGAATCACTTCATTGGTAGTTGATTCAAATCCAATCACCTTGCCAATCACGAACAAATCGTTGTCTTCTCTAATTTTTATCGGAAATTTATCGAACTCAGCTGTCAGAGCAAAAGAGAATAGAAAAACACAAAGCAAAGAAAGGGAGGAAATGAAGGAAAAAAATAAAAAAACAACAACAAACTCTTGAATCCAATCAAGAATCTGCCGTGTAAACGGGGTGATTCGCCGTTCGTAATTGAGGAAGCGAAACACTTGATTCGTTTGTCGTGGAAACGGCCTTTTAGCTTTTCTACGTCGATACGCGAAGGACTTTAGGGACCCTTACACTAGGAAAATTCTCTTTAACTCGCTAGTACATTCAAAATTAGAGTATGCGTCAATCATTTGGAATCCAATTTATAGCTGTCATGCTTACAGAATCGAAAGGGTTCAAAGAAAATTTCTTCGATTTGCTCTTCAGCCTCTTAATTTCTCTGACCCTCTTCAAATTTTTGAGGAGGGTGGCCACCTGTTTAAAAAATTTAAATTAATTTGGTTGATTAAATTAATTTAATTATTACAATATGTGTACCAAACTAAATTGGATTAATACAGCTTACTTTCGAAAATATTTTGCAGGAGCGCTGCCACCTGTTCTAAAAATTGAGTTCAATTAAATTGGTAAAATAAGTGAAATATTACAATATGGGTATGCAACTAAACAGGTTTAAGCAATTTGTTGGTGTTGGTTGATTTTTCCTACAGGGAGGCAAGATGATTTACTTTGGTCGAATTCCCGTCATCCCTTGTCCAGTTTGGTTTGGAGACAAACCGGTTTCGGCGTTGTGCCATCTTCAGTGTAATTTTTCACATTTTTCACCAAACTTGACAAGGGATGACGGGAATTCGTTCCAAAGGAAATCAGGTTTAAGAAAGCTGAGTGTTGATGATATTATTGGAGAGCGTTGCCACCTATTTGAAAGTGTTAATTCAACTAAATTGATTAGATAAATTCAATAATACAATAAAGGTATGAAACTAAAGGTATTTGAGAAACCTTTGATTTAGAAATATTTTTCAATAGGGTTATCACTTATTTAAGTAGTAAAAACTAATGGCCTTATTCATAAAAAAATAAAATAGATTTAAAAAGCTTTATAAATTGACGCGTTCATGAATTTTTCAATTTATACACCTTTTTTGAAGCTAATTGATTTTTTATGAATAAGGCTACAAAAATATTTAAGTCATATAAAATAGTACCCGATTGGTACTTAACGAAAAATGTTTGAGAAAGTTCTATTAGACCATTTTTTGAGAGGTTGCTACCTATCCAAAAGCCGTACATTAAAAAAATTTTTAAAATTGGATTTCTATTTTGCTGATCTAATTTAAACGTAATTTTTGGATTTATATCATATACATATATATATATCATATCATATTATAACCGTTATTTTCGGGCATAAGTTCGATATGTCGACTCGAGTAAAAATACAGAAAATTGAATTTCCAGGAGAAAGTTGATACTTCGCCTACCTTCTAAACACCTTCAAAAGAATATTAACTAATAAATAAAGAAGACTTTGAATCAGGGACCGAAAATAAACGTTAAATATCATAATTT
>JAPVRG010192968.1:0-10484 GCA_029783565.1 Rhagoletis cerasi | reverse complement strand
AACAAACACTATTCTAAATTTCTACACAATAAATAGTTTTTCAATCTATTGTAGATAATTAATTTTGATTCTGATAAGTCAAGCTCTAAAAATTTTGAGAAACAGTTGTACTCAGTCAAAGCCCTATTAATGGGGGCATTAGCATTGTAGACCGTTTTATTTAAACCAATACGAAAAGTATCAAAGCGACGAAGGTTCCTACTCGGCACTGTGAAATCTATCAGCCCAAGAAGTGACGGGAAGTCGATTGTACCCGAGACGATGTCGAGAAGAAATGACATGGACAGCAGTATTCGTCTATTATTTAACGTTAATAAACTAATCAATTGGCAACGAGACTCGTAAGATGGAATAGGATCAGAAAAATGTAAGTACAGTGCAAAGCGTAAGAATATTTTTTACACTTTCTCCAAGCGATTGATATGAATAGCGTGATACGGTCTCCAGATAAAAGCAGCATATTCCAGTTTAGACCGTACAAAGGCAGTGAACAAAGTCTTAAGTGTGTACGGGTCAGAAAATTGCGAAGAATGACGTCTAACAAAAGCTAGCATAGCAAGAGAGTTTGAGATGGTATAATTAATATGCGCATTAAAATTAAACTTGGAGTCAAAAAACACTCCCAAGTCTTTAATCACATCTACCGATTCGAGAAAGGTGTTAGCTAAGTGGTAAGATGTGCACAGAGGTTTAGGCAATTTAGAGAACGTCGCTTTGTGACATTTTTTGATGTTAAGGAATAGATGGTTCATGACACACCAACTATAGAGCTTATTGAGTTCTGATTGAAGAAGTACAGAGTCTCTGTGACATCTTACCTCAGAATATACTTTTAGGTCGCCCGCGTAAAGAAGAAATCGAGATGAAGAGAAACACGAAGATATATCGTTTATAAAAAGAATGAAAAATAATGGACCCAAAATGCTACCCTGAGGAACTCCAGAGGTTGCAATAAATGGTTTCGACGAGACACCATCAATAACAACACTAGAGCTCCTTTCATCCAAAAAAACAGAATGAAACCCAAAATTAGCTAGTTTAAGAACCAAGATTTTGTGGGAAATCTTGTCGAAGGCTTTGGAGAAGTCGGTGTAAATCACATCAACCTGGAAGCCACGTCGAAAAGATGCAAAGCAGTCCTCTGTAAAAACTGAAAGATTAGTTAATGTGAATCTGGCCGCAACGAACCCATGTTGATTAGGACTAATCAATTGCTTCACAATAAAATGCAGCTTATTATTTATAACGCGTTCGAAAAGTTTAGAGACAGGCGATAGCTTCGAAATTGGCCTATAATTCGCAATATCGCTCTTATTGCCACTTTTAAATACTGGGGTGATAGTGGTACGTTTCCAATCATTTATGAAGGCACCTGAAGTTAGAGACCTATTAAATATTAAAGTAAGCGGAGTCACTAAAGATGCACAATTTTTCAGGAGAATGACTGAAAGACCATCTACATCAGTCTGAATAGAATTTTTTATTTTGTTTATGCCTTCCATAACGTCGGCCTCCGTGAGAGTGAGTGAACCAAAATCAAAAATTTAAAGCAAGTTGTTAGAATGGTTACGACGAATGTTATTCAAATCTACATCAAGAACAGCATCATCAGTCGAAAAATTAGATGAGAAGAAATCAGCGAATAAGTTAGATGCTTCACTCACGGAGAACGCAGAGACGCCATTATAAAAAACATTTTTGGGAATGCTACATGTATTTTTCCTGGACTGAATATACTTCCAAAAGTTCTTCGGGTTATCTTTGATATTCAATTCATAATTGCGAATGTAATTATCACATAAGTTCTTATTTAACAAAGAGCGAACTTAAAACACGTCTTTACACTTCGGCTTTCGATTTTAACATTTTTAATAAGCTCGACGCCCAGAAATATCAATAAAGCGAAGGTTTGCGTTATATTTCATTTCTGGGCCTCGAGCTTATTAAAAATGTTTCATAAATTAATAAATAAACCTAAGTGAAAAACAATATCATTTTGAACAAAATATATTCATAAATAAATGTGTTTAAACAGACTTGATTTGATACAAAGATTTATTAACTAAATATACAATATAAACAAGCTTGATGTTGCTCTTAGTAATGACAATTTCCAATAATACTCTGTGCTTTGCCTTTTGCAAGAAACATATTCTTAATTTAAATTCATATTACATATTTTGATTGTGATTTAATTTTTTTCTTTAAAGGGTTTTGGTGCCGGCAACTTCAAGTCCCTCTTCACGGCGATTGAAATCGAGCAGGCAAAACGTGGCAATTTATAGAACTCAATATCATATATGTACGTTCATACATACAAGCTAATCCTTAAATACAAAAAATGTACGCCTAGAAATATAAGTAATATAGAATTTATTTTTACATTAGCTATGCAAAGTAATAGAAAATATTATAAAATCACCTAATGGAATTATAATTTATTTTCACGATTTATCGCCATAACGCTTGCGGTGCAAACATGGATCCACAAGTAGCGTTTTATTGCGTGGATCACTTTCAGAAAACGAAGGCATTAGTGGATTCCAGTAATCTGGTGGCGTAGCTGGTATGCATTCTTTTGAGCTCCGATGGAGTGTGCAGCGGCGCAGATGCGCCTCGATTTCTGCCAGGCTCATATTGCTGCCCATAAAGTCGATATACTAAAAAATACAAAGTGATAATACATATTTTTCCTGTAAATATTTTAGGAAATAAAAAATGAAAATCGTTATTAATTACTTTTTGACACTCATCACAGTCTATATTAAAATGCTCTTTTATTGAAAATTTCGCTGCAGTAAGCTGCGAAGAACGTGGCTTTATGTCGCGTTCCATTTTTGTTGTGGGCGATTCATCTTCCATCTCCTCTTCTTCTTCCTCTTCCCATTCGGCTAGCATGGCCGCAGCCAACTCCGTTGTTGACTTTTCTTGTTTAACTTTTATATTTGCTTTTTTTTCATTATTGCCCGCCGCATTTGTTGTACCCTTTTTAATTTGCATCCTATTTTCTAGAACCTGCTCATTGTCATCTGACTCGACTAAGCATATTATGGGCGGTGCTGTAGGCGTTATAGCTAAAACACTTTCGGATTTTTCTGTTTCGTGTGGCAATGGTTGTAAAATCGTAGCATTCATGCATTTTGTCTCTATCTCTTTTACTGCAGTATTAACCTTTACTAATTTAGTATCTTGATCGTCCTCATCGTCACTGCTAAAGTTAAATATATCGGCGGTGTCGCTGGAAAATGATGGAAAATATAACTTCTTTTTGCTGTAGGAATCAGTAGGTGTTGTAGGTGATAGTGATAACTTCTGCGCGTCCTCCGCACATTCTGGGGTGGTTGGAACGCTTTCCTAGTGGATGGAAATTTAAGGTTTATTAAAAAAGGTATATTTGTACATAAACTTATATTATGAGATGGATCCTAGCTTACATTTTGAACTTTATTTGCCCTCTTGGCCACTATTTGTGTCAAGCTCGATTGCTTCAATTTGCGTTCACCACTTTTTTTTAGTGATAACAGCGCACGCTTCCGCTGTAAATCGTCCATGCCGGTAAACGCACGCTTTACTGCAGCTTTACGCTCCTCACCTTTCGCGTTTTTTCCCAACCAGTCGGAACGCTTTGCTTGGAGCTTTCCTTTATTCAGCCATATTCTACTATGATCATCATTTTCACCCTCTTCGCAATTGTGTTCTCGCAGCTTGTGTTCCCGCAAGTCGCTAAGCAAAACTTTGCCAACTCGACCACGCGCCTTTAAGAATCCTAAAGCGCTTTTATTTTCGTTATTATTTCTAAACTTACAAGTTGGCGATGTGTTTTGCTGGAAAATACTATCCATCGGAATGGATAGTCGAGTCGGACTACATAATTGTTCCGATGCGGTTATTATTTCTTGCCGATGCTGTGCTGGACTTAAAACGCAAGAGGCATCCATTTGTAATTGTTCACTATCCATTGCCATGTTCAAAAATGCTGGCGAACCATCACTAATGGTAGTTCGATCCGCATCAGACTCTTTTGGAGTTCTGATTTCTGTGGTACCTAATAACTCATTGTTTGTGGTGTTATTCCGATCATCCGGCGTGTATGACGCACGTTGGTTTCCGGATGACTTCTGTGGCTTGTTTTTCTCCTGTGTAAGAATTTTGACTTCAGTTTGCAAACGCTTGCAGTCCCTGTCCAGTTGTTCACATCTTTCACGTTGTTTTATGCAACTATTTTGCAAAGCTATAAAGACAGTAAAATTTAGTACTTGTTTTTTTTTTACGATCATACAAGTTCCTACCATAAACATAGCCTGTGAATTCTTTCATGATGGATTCACATTTTTTCACATATAAATCAACCCAACCCCTATCTGTTAAATCGAAATCCATTTTAACTGGTGGCATTGAAATAATTACTTATGGAATGTTCTTCACAAAAAATAAGAATAAATAAAAATTCGAGTGCAGTAAATGCACTTGTCGAAATCAAAAGATATGATTTTTTTAAGGCCTTGGATTTTTTCTTTTTGTTTTTGTTTCTTTTTTGAAATGTCAGAAAGAAAACTAAAAAAAAACATTCTAAAGTTGGCCACACTTTTGTGGTGTTACCAAATTCATGAAATTTCTACAATCAGCTGCTTGACGGGGATTGATAGGAAATGTGAATTCTTCAATTTATGGTCTTTTGCAGATACGAAGTTGACTTTAAATAAAAAGTTTATAGAAATAAAAAATTTATTTGAAAAATGGCACATCTACGCGAATCAGCCGATAAGGCTTTAAAGATGTTACGTGCATTACCTCGTGTTCAACTTGGCAATATACGCCCCAATCCGAACTCCAAGAAGAACGTAAGAAGTTATAGAATTATGAAAAAATTATAACAAATAAATATTAACATTTTTAACATAAATTCATCAGACCAAGCGTGGACGTGCTCAACACGGTGGTGATAAACACGGCGCTGGGAATAAGGGTTCAGGACAGCGTCAGAATTACATGCGTCTAGGTTACGAAACAGGCAACAATCCCTTCTATTTACGCTTCCCCTATGAGCCATATTACAAGGGCCACCACATGCGTCGTCAATACCTACCTTTATCACTATTACAGCTGCAAGTGTTGGTGGATACAAATCGTATCGATGCAAATCAACCCATCGACATTACAACTTTGTGCAATACAGGACTCTTACAATTGCAGCCCGCAAGCATGGAATATGGTTTTCAGTTAACCGATGAAGGCATAGATCGTTTCAAAGCAAAAATCTGTATTGAAGTACAGCATGCTAAAGAGTCTGTGATAGCAGCAATTGAACGAAATGGTGGTGTCATACGAACGGCTTTTTATGACCCCAGCAGTCTGCAGGTGAGGCAATAATATTCTACATACAAATGTGTTTGATGATAATGTAATAAGCCTTAATATAATTTCCATTCTCATAAAAGATCCTGGTAAATCCACAAAAATGGTTTGAGAAAGGTGTACCTATTCCAAAGCGTCTGCTACCACCACAAGATGCCGTCCAGTACTATATATCGGCTAAAAATCGTGGCTATCTCGCCGACCCCGAAGAAATAAGTAAAGAGCGCTTGGTATTAGCTCAAAAGTATGGTTATGAACTACCGCGTATTGAAGATGATCCCGATTATGAAATGTTGATAAGCCAAAAAGATGCACGACAAATATTTTATGGCTTAGAACCTGGTTGGGTGATAGGTCTCAAAGATAAAATTATTGTTAAGTCAAAGGGCTTCCCCGAAGAACAAGCCAAATCTGAAGAGAATCGCGAGGCTAAAGATGCCAATTTAGTTAATTAGTCTTTAGCATGTGTAAATCATTTTGTTTGAAATAAAAATTAAAAATCCAGTTGCGACTGTTTTTTTTTATTTTACAAAATGGAGTATATTAGTTGAATTTAATAATTTGGTGATAAATTGAGAACCCCCAATATCTACATAGCTAGACAGATCTTCAATAAGTATGATTAGAATATGTAATATTGTTAACATGAAATAAATTTTAATCCAAAAAAGTTCAACCAACTTTTCGGGATTTTTTTTAGCTAGGTTTAATCTACCCTATAATACAGTACAGTATACTTATTAGAATATTTTAAAATGTCTTTATATGAACACTTGTTTAGCAGATAAGGTGTCCATGAACGGCTTGACCACAGCACTGGTGGCAAAACAAAATATTAAGCCGAATGTTATAGAGATGGGCAGAGCAGGCAAAGCTTTGCGCCATATAGCCAATAATAAAAGTGTTAAACAAAGTCCAATTAATATAGCCACAAAGCAAGCAATAGTAGTGATCCAATCACCATAGCTGGATGCTTTGCCAACTAGCACAGAGTAAAATATGAAATCACCAAGACCCAGTTTAATGCCGCCTGAAATAGGATTTAAATTTAAAGTAGATTCTTAAGATTTCGTTTGAGTGCACGTACGTTCTTGCTCCTCGAGTGGCGTGCTGGATGTGTTTGCCCTGGCAGTAGTTGTGCGATACTCAGTTGAGCGATTAGCATTTTGTCCGTTGCTAGCCTGAACTTCAATTTGTCGTCGGGAAGTACGTTCATTTTGGTTGTCTGTCCATTCTTGGGTGAATCCGGCTTCTATATAATGAAGTTAAACTCGTTAGAAAGGTATTTTGTACCATTTTGAAAATTTCGCGCTACTATTAACAACTAGGAAATGTATTAACTAAAAAAATAATAAACCCAAAAAAATTATAAATGAAAAACACTGAAGTATTAGATGGAGAAATTATAATAAATGTTTAGAATCAAAGTTTTCCTAAGCCGTAAAAACTACCAGCTATGGAAACCAATTCAAAATATACATATAAGTACATATGTAAGTGCAACCAAATTATAATGAGGCAGTCGAAAACCCACAAGCCACCAATATTACTTTTCAAAAAGCGCATTGAATAAAATTGAAAAAATATTTTGGGATAAATACCATTTCCGCGGATTTTAAATGTGACAAGAGGCATACCTTCGGCGGCCTGGGCTGCGTCGTCTTTCACCTCGTTATTGGTATTACCTGTGCGACGTGCCGAGCCGGCGGAGGAAGAAGCTTGTTCCTCGCTGACTGCTTGTTGTATGCCGTTCTCGACGTTCTCGGCACTTTTTTCACCACCCGCTGCATTGGAAGGCTTAACACCCATCACCGTATACATAACAGTAGCTAAGAAAGTTAATGTAAAAAAGTATTCGTGAAAATAATATATAAAGATATCTATCTAGCTATTTTGTTGTGTATGTATAGCAAGCAACTTACAAGAATAAATTAAAGCCGGAAATATTTGTTCATTGCGTTCTTGAGCTGTCTCCACTAAAATACGCAAAGGTCCTTTCGGTGCGAGGACAGCAATCAAATCTAAAAGTAACAAATTATTTTATATTTGTTTTTCAATAACTTAATGCCTGCTTTTTTTACCCACCCCACACGGATATGGCAGCCAACACAGCCCACGCTGTCCATTCGGGTAGATATTTAATAAATACCAGTGCCATTAATGCAGCAACAAAAATTAGATATCCCTGTTGTAAACGCAAAGGACCTTGCCAATGTATGGCCATCATTCCGACGACGCCGAAATTCCAAAGTATCATTATCGTTGTGGGGTAATCCATTGGAATATTATAAGCCCGCAGCAGCTCTCTTTGAAAAGATAAATATTATCATAAGTTCGATTAATGTGATATTTGAAGAGCTTACTCAAGATACAGATAACTAAAAATAAATAGCAGCATGAATGAAGAGAGAATTAGCCATCCATGTATGATTTTGTAGCAGCGTTTTTTGTACAGAACAATCAGCAAGATAGTCATTGCTACAACTACGCCCATAAGAATCATAGAATTGGCCAAAGCGTTCCAGAATTTAACGCCAGGATCAGGCGATAATTCATGGAACGGTGTATACAAGCTGTAAAAAATACACATTAAGCATATACGAAATTTTAACATTTGTTCATATTACAGGTAAACATCTGTTGAAGAGTAGAAGCTCACTGCGTTAATAGTAGCCACAACAACAAGCATACATAGGGATACGGGCACGAACAATTTGATAACATGCTGCGCTCCATATTTTAGACCCTCATCTTCTAGTTCTTCAGCAGTAGGTCGACGTGGGTCATCATCTGCGCCGCCACCAGCGTCCACACTACCAGTTGCACTGGCTCTGGTCCTCCGTCCAGCTGTACGTACAACAACATTAGGTACTTCCAATATAGCCTATAAAAATATTACAAGTCATACATATGTACAAGAAGTATAATTTATATACTTTTACGTAGAGTTCTTACCCCGTCTACTTCTTCATTTGCACCATAGTTTCGCTTCCGATTTGACACACCGCCACTGGCGCTCAAGTGCGTAGTGCTGCTAGCGCCGACGTGTCCGTCCATTAGCGGCGTGTGTTCGTTCAAGACTCCTTCGCCTTCCGACGCCGTTGTGTAGCGCTCTAATTGAACTACGTATGTGTATATGTATGTACGTACCCCTTGCAATAGTACAAGTGGGTTTATAAAAAGATCTATATACAACGTCTAGCTGAGGTTTATATAAAACGATTTTGATCAAATTTTCACCATTATTAACCTATATGATGCAAATATTGCAAAAATAATGCACTTGCAAAATTATGAATAAATCAGTGAAGAAAAAATTAAAGAATGGGCACAAAACAGCTGTTGCCAAAGTTGTATTTTCGAGCTCGTGAGTCATACCAAAGAACGTAAATCTTATAAGAAGCAAGAACGTAAATTTTATAAGAAGCGTCAACACGTTATAATATTAGCGAGTGGGAAGATCAGCAGCAGTGAGATTCTGACAATCGCTACGATAAATTTTCATCGCTAAATTTCTCTAAATGAAAAGCAGATGGACCTGAAAGTATACAACATACAAAATGTATAGCTAAAACACATGCTAAAATTATAACGAATTGTCGCTTCTTATAAAATTTACGTTCTTTGTTTGTAAAAAGCGACAACTCGTTATAATTTTAGCAAGTGTGAACATCAGGAGGGTGCCTTCTCCTTTGCCCAAATACGTTTTTTGATTGGATGAAAAGAGAAGGCACGCTCCTTATCTTCACACTCGCTAAAATTATAACGAGTTGTCGCTTCTTATAAAACTAACGTTCTTTACTTGTTGCTTGAGAAACATATAATGTCAAACTTGGCAATTCAAAAAGCAAGCAAAATAGATGTATATGTGAATATAAACAAAGTTTGACAGTCCAGATTCTTTACGAAATAGAAAAAAGTCAAAATTGCAACACTGCTGCTGCTACCAATCTATTGTAGCAAGGGTACAATATGTCAAAATCTGAATTCGCCTTGTGTATTTTGTTTTTGCATTTGACAGGAGCGCTGTCAAGGTGAACTCATACAAGGTGGTGTTACTTGATCAGCTGGTCTCTTCTTTTTTCATTCGCCTTGCATGTATTTTGTTTTTGCTTTTACTGATTTGACACCGTACCCGCTAAAAGCAAAAACAAAACACATGTAAACTTTGCGGCGAATTGTGATATTGACATTCCACCCGCTATAAAAAATACATGGGATCGTTGTTTTTGTAATATTGCTACCACCTTGTATAAATTCGCCTTGAGCGCTGTCAAACAGTGAAAGCAAAAACAAAATATATGCAAGGCGAATGAAAGAAGAGGAAATCAGCCAAGGCGAATTATATATAAATTCGCCTTGAAATCAGCTGTTCTAATAATATCAGCTGATACAAGAGTTATCAACATTACAACAACAACCATCCCATGTACTTTGTTTGTGTAATTTCCTGGGCCTAATGTCAACATCTGAATTCGCCGCAAAGCTTACATGTATTTTGTTTTTGCTTTCCTCAGGCACGCTGTCAAATCAGTAAAAGCAAAAACAAAATACATGTAAACCAAAGGAAAGCACAAGAAATCAGCTTGCCTGATAACACCACCTTGTATAAATTCGCCTTGCCAGCTTATATGAATTCACCCAAGGCGAATTAATATAAGGTTATAGCAGGAGTACAAAAACAAAAAATACATGTATTTTGTTTTTGCTTGGCGGCGTAAACTGCCAAAATCTGTAAGAGTGTGTGTTGAAATGCAAACGAAATTTTTCTATTTGACATTAGAAGCCAAGGCGAATTTATACAAGGTGGTAGCATCATTACAAAACCAAAAACCAAATGTACTTTGTTTGTGTATTTTCCTGGTCGAAATGTCAAAATCTGAATTCGCCGCAAAGTTTACATGTATTTTGTTCTTGCTTTTCTCGGCCACGCTGTCAAATCAGTAAAAGCAAAAACAAAATACATGTAAGCCAAATGAAAGGACAAGAATCAAGGCGAATTAATATAAGGTGATAGCAGGAGTACAAAAAAAAAATTTACATGTATTTTGTTTTTGCTTTGGCGGCGTAAACTGTCAAAATCTGTAAGAGTGTGAGTGAAAATGCAAACAAAATTTTTCAATTTGACA
>JAPVRG010192949.1:2345-13770 GCA_029783565.1 Rhagoletis cerasi | reverse complement strand
TATCATTTTGATAATTTTCTTTTAAAAACGACAAAAATAACGATAATTTAACAATTTTAAATGTGAAATTATCAATTTTTCGTTTACATTACAAATAACATGGCAAAATGTTAATTTTACATGGCAATATTTTTTTCGGTGTACATACATAATATGCATTGGTATAATTTAAATAAACTAAATGATCCAAAAAACTGCATATTACTTGATATTTTTTTTCGCAAAATGTGTAAAAAGTTTTCTGAACCTGTATAGAATCTGGAACATGACACCCTCTAAGGTGCCTTATATTATAAATAGCCTAAGGTTGGATTGACTTAATAAAAATAATAAGTATATCTTATAATAACAAGAAGTTAGCATCGCCTACAAAATCTCCGAGCGTAGTTGGGTAGAGGTCACAGTGGCTCCAACTCAAGTCAAGCAATCAACGACATACCCTAAACCTATAAAGAAGAGCTCAGAGGAAGTACTGGGGTTGGAGTATCTCCTTTTTAAAGCGGCTATTCCATAAGCTTGTGGCTTTTACTCTGTCACCTACTGAAGCCACGTCGGCACAACCTTCATGAATGCAACCAAGCTCCATCGCCATACTAGTGGCTCCTTTTACCAACACCTGTGGGGCTCCACACACTACGCCCTTTCGGTACCTCGGAGAGGTGCTTTAGTATCAGAATGTCATCTATGAGGATGCAAGTTAAGAGTTAAAGGTGTCAAGAGAAAGCATAAATGAGATCCTCCTTAAAGGACTAAAAGGCATACAAATCCGAATTTGACTAAGCATGATTCTTCAAATTTATGTAGATTTATGTCACCTTTTTTATCTTGTCACACAATTATTATAGTACATATGTATGTACGAACATATCTACTTTGAAAAAGTTACACCAGCGAAAATTTGTTTGCTTCAAGTAAATCATGTGTACTATTTATATAAGTATCTAACATCAAAGATTTAAATTCTGAAAATTATACAATGTACTTTCATGTTTCTGTTTTCAGTTCATTCAAGCAAAAAAGTAATAAAAATAATCCATTTATTTGCCTGCAGCAGTTATCAGCAAGTAACCGCTCGGCTTAAGCACCTAAAATATCACACATTGTGTATTTACTTTAATTTGACTTTAAAATCGTGTGAATGACTTTTACAAGAACTTCTGCGTCGATGCTAAATACAAATACAGGCGGATAATTGTAGGTATATGTATGCATATACGTAAATGTATATATGTAAGTATGCGGAAGCAGCAAAAAAGGAACGAAAAAATCTTGTCAGCGATTGCTTCTGAAAATCTTCAAGCTGCAAAAGCATTTTCTTTTTTTTTCATTCAGAAAGACTTCTCTCTCTCTTAGCCGATAGTTTTTGTCTTTTATCCTTGGTACACAAGTATTGCTTCTTTAGTTCATCACTCGGCAGCTTTAAGCTCTCTACTTCTTTTAGTATTTTATCGAACTCACGCCTCGGTGCCGACATAATTTTCTGTTCCCAAAGGATGCTGCTCGCTGCTTCCTTCTACAGATATGCAGAGTATGTATATCTCCAGCTATTTATCTAGCTATCCATTTGCTTGCCAATACTCGTACTCTCTATAAACGTTGGCGCTGTTGCTTCTTTGACTTTAGCTCCTCTTGTACTATTCTCCATTTTATTGCAATCATTTTTTTTTTCTTCATTTCGTATTTCTTATTTCCTTGGCAAATTTTTACGCATCGCTTGGCACCCGCAGCATTTTCTTGCGCTTCGATTGGCTTTTGAGACGCCATATTTGACTGACAGCCACCTGCCTTAACCTATACATGCACGCGTAGATTTATATGTATGTACTTGTGTGTAGACGTGCAAGTATTTTCGCTTAGAAAACTTTGCTTTACTCACGCACTACTAAGCATTTTCAAAGGATAACTTTGGTTTTGGAAAAGTCATATTTTCCGGAATTTCTATGTACTTGCAAGAAAAAAAAAGTAAAAACAAAAATCGTGTAAAAATTTTACACAAAACTCAAACTCATAACTTTTTGACATACTAAAAGTTGGCAGTGAATTTTTTTACTCTCGATTTGCAGTTTATTTTTATTTTTTGTTGTTGTTGCATACTTTTCAGCACCCAACGCGTGTGAAATGCGCCCTGCTTGAAGATTCGCTTCTCATATACAGCCAGCCAACAGCTTTCTCACTCTCTCTCGCTCTCGCTCGTTTGAATTTGTGCTCCATTTTAAATGCCGCTCATATACCTAACAATTCAATTAATGTAGAGTACTCCCATTCAATGGTGGTGGAGCACATGTGTTCTGCATGCTTTTAGGCGCTTGCGCCTTTACGCTAGTAGTTTTGCTTTTTTCTTTTCATTGCTCAGCTATTTTGGCCATGCGTAGAATAAGCAGTAAGATTGCTCTTTGTCTCTATCTCTTACTCACTTATTTTTGTTATACAGCACTGTGGCTACTCAAATTCAATTCTCTTCATTATTAAATAGTTTTCTGTAGCATTTGGGACTAAAATTATGCTAAATTTCTTTTGAAATTATAATTACTTCGCCCAGAAATATGTTATGCTTTAGGCTATAGGCTTTAGGCCTTCTCGACACTAACAAAATGGAGGCTGCGCTCTAAGAGCCTGTGCCACCCCTGCAATGTAAATCATTTTCTAGAACTTACTGCTTTTTAGGAAATTCATTCATTCATTCGTTCATTCATAGTTGTATTGGTGAGCATTTGGATGTGAAAATTTAGTGCTCTCTTAGTTTTCGCCAGGCAGAAATGCAGTACAAGTAGATAGCTATAAGCTGCTCTTTAAACCCAAACCGACAATTTTTGTACTCTTCCACCAGGTTCTACTCTCTTTTTCAGAGCTCGGCATATTTTGCACAGTATACTTAAAAACATATGTACATATCTCAATAAGGAGATATGTGTGTTTGTATGTACATACATATGTGTATCCTCGTATAAAAGGCAAGTACTTGTATAAGTGCCTTTATTCACAATTAACATAATTAGGAGTGGTAGTAGTAGGTGGTGTTTTTATTGCTTGAATTGATGTCGAAACAAAACTACGTATATACATACAAACATACATATGTATGTATACACACTCCTTGGTATGTTAGAAGTACATGTGTGTTGTGGCCGCTTACGAGTATAAAAGGTCATTAATGTTTTGATTTTAATTGTGTTAATTACGTGCGCGACGGATTTTGCTTTGCTTTGTGGTGTGGCAGCAAAAAAAAATATATATATAAATACAGATGAAGTTAAGAAGCAAGAACTTAAAACCTGTATAAAAACTGAAAAACAAAAAAATGTGAAAATGAAATGGAAAGTCAGTTAAGTAATAAAAGCAAGCGACGAAGTGGAAAAACAAAGAGTGAAGCATTTCAAATGCCACTCAAAAACGAATTTGAAAAAATGGAAAAGTGTGTGAAGTGATTTGCATAATCTTTTTTTTCGGTGAGAATTTGTACTAACTTCAATTCTGATTCCGTCGGTTTCAGCGCTTGTGCGCGTACTTGCCGTCACTGGAAAAGTGTTTGGCGTTTGCGTTTGATTTTACCGTCGCAAAATAATTTTTCTTAGCAACTATAACTTTTGCGAGCGTATGCAATTTGTGCTTACCACGGCACAAATTTATTTTCCAACTTTAAATATTTGTAAGTAAATGCTTAATATATTTTTAACACAACTTTTTTGTGTCACAAACTTTTAAAATTTATTAAAAAAAAACACTTTAAAAACTTTTAAAAAGTAATGTAAACATCAATGCGCGAATAGCGTCTTCACTATG
This sequence comes from Rhagoletis cerasi, assembly GCA_029783565.1. Lineage (NCBI taxonomy): Eukaryota > Metazoa > Arthropoda > Insecta > Diptera > Tephritidae > Rhagoletis > Rhagoletis cerasi. Next base: position 9,990 of record JAPVRG010192949.1, on the reverse strand, counting down.
GAAAATTGTGAGTTATTTTTACATGTATTACATTTCTTAAGGGCTGTCTGCAGCTCTCAAAAAAAAAAACGAAAAATGCTCGAATATTTATTTCTTCAAGAAAATTTACAGCAATAGCAAAGTACTTTTTCAAGCAACAGAAATAATGAAAAATATTTCTTGTGATTTTTCTTGAGAATTGCAGACAGCCCTTTACAAAAGTATTGAAAATTTTAATTTCAATTGTGTAAATTTCCATACTTGGCAAGCCGCTGAAAAGTACAAATACGGGTATGCATAAATTATGAAGCTAAAGCATCCTTTTATTTGATTTTCAAAGCTCGAATGCTTAAAACTTGTCGTAGGGAAAATAAATCAAGAAATTAATTTTCTGATTTCACTTAAAGTAAATAACAATGAAAATAAAAAGTCACACCATTAAAGAACTTTCAGCGTGAAAAAATTTAACTTAGTTTTCTTATCCAAGACAAATTTGTCGAAATCGAACAAATTAAAATAAATTTAATGCACTGTTATTCAAATGCAAATGTTAATTCATAAAAGTGAACAGAAAAAAATTAATTAAAAAAAATTTAATAGACCATGTTTCTATAAACGGACTAAAAAGTAGAAAATAATTTTTCCTAGACTCATAATTTGTCTTGACACGTTTTGATTTTAAAATTTTAGCAATAGTCATTATAATAATTTATGAGATTTAAAATGAATAACGTGGGGCGGATGTTATGCATCGAATTTGAATGACAATTTTGGGCATTAAAAAATATTTGTGTCATTACGCTCAAAAAAAAAACAATCAGTTAATTCTCACATGAAATGTTTTAAATGAAACAACCCAATAAACATTTAGGTATGAGCTCAACTTGAGGTTAAGTTTATAACTGAGGTATTTTTCAATTCTCCAACGTTGTTTCTCAACTATATCTCAAAGGCAGAATCATAGCATTTTTCTTTGTATGAAAATAGGACTGTTTCCCAAGTTAAGAAAACGTAAGTTCTCAACTTGAACTCCAATGTAATTCTCCAATTGGTCCCAAACGTATCGTTGTAAAACTGAGATTAAAATAGTTAAATAATTTCTACCTTTTTAATTGTCGCGACATAGATAAATTTAAATATATATGGGCGTTTCCACCAGAATGTCTACCGCGAAGAAAAAAGCAAGTCATATATCTAACGTATTTATGGGCCAATTTGACTGCTTTTTGTAATATATGCTGGCTATGTAAGCAGAAACATTTTTGCTAAAAATGAACTTGCTAGGTGGCGCCAGCGTCAAGATATTTTGAAAACCCGTATTTATGGTCCGATTTGGCTCAATTTTGGTATGTGTAGTTGAAACATCGTAAGTCATAGATGTCCAAAAATTGACGCGCTAGGTGACGTTGAAGTCAAAATATAAAGTATATTTTACATAAAATTCATGTTTTTTTTTTGCGTTAAAAATTCGTTTAAAAGCAGTATTAACAAAAATATAATGATGGAAAAATATTTCACGTGCGACATGTCCCGCGCGAGCGTGATTAAAATTCAATTTGAAAATAGTATAAATTATTTTTGGGTAAAGTCAAAACCATTTTTTAGAGACATCAATGCACAACATTCTGAAATTAGTCCAGTTGAAGTATTGCCCCAGGTTTCGCTGAAATCGGCGTTTCAATTGTTGGCCACGAAAACCACTTCTGTTTTTGTCGCGTGCGAATGCCTTGGTTTTTTGCAGTTATCTTGAAAACGAAACGTTGACCAAAATCAACTTTAGCACCAATTATAGGGCTAATTGAGAGCTATAAGCTAATCCTATTGTCTAAATAAAAAAAACGTTTTAGATTATGGGTTTTTTTCAGTTTGAATTTGTACGTTGGTCACGTTCGACATGATGGAAACGCCCATTAATTTTTTACTCCTTTTGTAATATTTAGTTAAATAAATAACGTATTAGAATAATTCACTTTAAAATTCAGGGGTTTTAATGCTTCCCTTTTTACTTTCACTTTTTGTTACAAATTATTACTTAATTTTTCTCTTTATATAGTTTGTAATATAGTTTTTCGCTTGATTTTGTTTAAAATTTCGTTTCTCTTTCACTTTTTATGTATCTACGCATCGATTACATTTCTTCAAATGCAAATGCTTTGCCAACGCTGTCACTTGCATATTTTTGTGTATTATAAGCAGTGCTGCCATGTTGGACAAATTTCTTTTCTCAAGTTCACCTCAACTTCCAGTCCAAGGTTAGAGGAAAATTGGGAAATGATTATGGATATCAACTTGAAAACTAACAATTTCTTCAAGGTTGTAGTTTAGTTGGAGAATGATGTTGGATATCAACTTAGAACAAGAATTTTTTCTAAGGTTGGAGAAATATATTTTTGGTGTTTGCTTGGAAAGCTTTTTGCCATCTTAATGCCTAGTGGAAAATCAGTATTGTAATGCTTTAGTTGTGTCATACTTAAATATTATAGCGAGATATTGTTTTTTGAAGAAAAATCATTTTCAATATGATTTTTGCAAGAAAGGCGTTTATCAATATGATTTTTACAAACGTTAGTTGAAGTGCTTTATGCTGCATTTTCACTGGGCATTAAATAAACAAAACTTTGAATGACGAAATTCGGCACTGAGAAATACTGATGCTACCACGTTAATAAAAATAATTCATTAAATTCATTTCCACATGGCTTTTTTTGAATCGCACACATTTTTTATCATTTGAATCCTTAGTGTAAACTCGGCATTAGGTTTTTTCTGTTTTTAAGGTCTTCCTCTTCCTGTGCTTCCACCTTAAATACTTTAATGACCGGAACGTTTGTTTCCACTCGTTAATCAACTGACTTAAAAAGGCAGTACAAACGTAACGTTAATTATGTAATCGGCATACAAGAGCAATTGTACGCTCTTGTAAAAAATCGTACGTGAGCAGTTCAATTCTGCAGCTCGTATTATCTTTTCCAGTATCAGATTAAAGAAATCTTACGAAAGGGAGTCGCCCTGATTGAAACCTCGTTTGGTATCAAACGGTTCAGGGAGGTCCTTCCCAATTCTGACGGAGCTGGTGATATTGCTCAACGTCATTTTACACAGCCGCATTAGTTTCGCGGGGATACCAAAGTCAGACATCGCGGTGTATAGGAAGCGCATTTCCGTGCTATTGGTTCTCTTCTCGCGGGTCTTTCTCAAAATTTGACGTATGGTGAATACCTGGTCTATGGTGGATTTGCCAGGTTTAAAGCCACACTGATAAGGTCCAATGAGTTCGTTGACGCTGGGCTTCGTTCTTTCACACAATACGCTCGAGAAGACATTGTAATCTCTGCTTTGAAGGCTGATCCCGCGAGCACACTTAAATTCCAGTCGTCGGGCATGCGTTCATCTGACCATATTCTGCATAAGAGTTGATGCATACACCTTATCAACTCCTCGCCGCCGTACTGGAATAGCTCAGCTGGCCGTCAGCTTCAGCAATTTTGATTTTCAGTGGAGAAATTGCTATTCGTACGTTGGCATAGTCAGGCGGTCATCGAGTTCGGGCTCGGTATCGTCTTCTCATCTGCTTTCAGTGCTGTTACTATTCAATTGGGTGAAAAATAGTTCACACCATAATTTATATACGTTCTGGAAATCGGTCACTAGGTCGCCGCAGTTGCTCTTACAGGAGCTCGCTCCGGTCTTGAAACCTTGTGTAAGTCGCTTAACTTTGTGGTAAAAATTTCGGGCGTTTTTGCTGTCGCACTCACATATTTAGGCCTCCCTCTTTATTTACTGAAAACACGTATCGATTCCCTCTCCAGCTCTCTATATCGATCCGATCGTGGCGTGGCCCTGTAGACGGGATCTTTTTTCGTTGCAACAACACGACTATCCTCGTCGTATCAATGTTTTTTACGGGCTCACTAAAATCCAACTACCTGTTGGCTTTGTCTCCCTTCCCTTCCCTTCTTGTCACATTCTGGCAATGAAATCGCGCCAAGCAGGTTTTTGAAGGTATTTGGACGTCGCGTCCTGCTCTTCCGCCGGGGCGTGGGTACAAATTAATAAGATGTTGAAGAATTTCACTCTGATATAGATTGTTGCCTGATGCTTGCCCACCCGAATGAATGACAGTAATTGGCGACAAAGTCTTTCTCTGCCACCACAAATCCAATACCGCGTTTGCGCTCCTTTATACGGCAGCTGTAAAAGAGCTCGCTCCATCGCCTTGTCCACCAATCGCATTTCTCGTATGGCGGTCATATCAGTCTTTGGTCAACGCGAGAACATTAACCAGCCGGGCAGATGCACCTTCGGCATTAAGGGTTCGGATAATTCAATCACAAGTCCTAACAGCCTTATCGAAGAGTTTCATTTCGCCCGAAATCGCGTTCACTTTTCACCTTTCGCTATGTGTATTCTCTATGGAATGATCAAACAATTTCGGGAGAATTTATTTTCGGGCGAAACTCCCGATAAGGCACAAAATTGATATTTTCTTGGGAATTTTGTATTACGTGGCTGGTCCCAACTAAGCGCACGACCAAAACTTGGCACAGTTTTGCTCCAAGATAGACATTAGCCGGCAACCGCATCTCCTGTTGAACACACGTTGCAAACTTCAGTGGACCCTTTATGTCGAAGTGGCTCCACTTAAGCTCCTTCTCTTTATGTCATGACACAAGACTCCACACGAGTTGGTTACCGCATTTCCCTCAACGGTTCCTCACCTTGCCACTGGTGCGTGAAAGCGTACGCAAGAGTAGGAAGTGAGTATAGTCGAGCAACTCTAACTGCATACCCAGAAACACCAGTAAACACCATTTATTTCTTATAAAATGAACAAAACAATGGCTTATCTACAAAATGTTTCCAGAATACCATTTTTTTTATAGAAAACTCATCACTTCACTATCCAAAAGTGTCACAAACATATCAAAATAAATAAAGAAGTGCATATTTGATTGGCTCATAATTCATTTTGGCAATAAACAAAGCCAGCATGCACTGACTAGAACTGAGAATAGCAAAAGGAAAAACATCAAATAGCGCTTATTGCAAAAACAAAAATACTCTGTATATGCGCACAAAATTTTATAAAGCTCTACCATTCAAAATGAGTAAACGCATGCCTTTACACACAAAATCCAAATGCTCCAACCAAAGCTGACATTTGTTCGTTAATGGGCAACTGCCAAAAAAAACTAGTTGTAAAATTAAATTGACTGACAGTAGAAAAAAAAATCAGGTTTTTTTTAGCAGCGCGACGGCTAACGATTGACTGAAAAGTTGGCAATAACAGGCAGGGCGTAGAACGTAAAAAGCAGGAGGCCGAAAGCGCCAAAGAGCCAATAGACATAACAGCAAACAGACCATTTGCAGTTGAAAAGGATTTTTTCTTAAATTCTTGTTTTTGCATTTTTAAATTTTTCCTCTTTTAATTTTTTCGTGGTGCCATAAAATGGCTACTGTTTTTTGCATTGCGCCCAACACTCATAGTGGCTGTCACAATTTCAACTGCCAGCTATTCAAAGATATGGACATTTCAACTGCCGGCGCAAATAGTGGTCGTGTGGTCGGTGGTGACTGTCTGGTGGCATGGTTGGCTCGCTCGCCGGCTAAGTTCACGCCTAAAATGTCAGAAAAGTCATTAGGATGTTAGACATGACTATGCGAGCGCAGTAGACCAAGGAGAAGCAGGCAGCAGTGGTGGCGGTGACGGTGACGGTTGTAGTGGCAATTTTGGCAGCAAAAAAAAAAAGAGTTGGTCGTGCGGGAAAAGTAGACGCGCGCGCGCTCTCTATACGGTAGTCAGTGAAATTTTTGTGACTTGCTGTCTTCTACGGACTCCAGGCGAAACTTTTGCCACCCTGTAAAGTAAAAAATGTCTACTGCCAAAGGATTGCGGAATGGCAAAGCAGCGGCGGCGTCAAAAACCGAAAAAGACTTTAAAGTTTTTACTTTGCGCAACGCGCATCCTTCATCCAAGCTCTGCTTACTCGCAGTTCAGCTACAAAGTGTTGTTTTTGCTGCTGTTATTTCTGTTTTTTTCCCCAGATACTAAAAATTATTGTTATTGTTATCTGGTTGGCATTGTTTTCGTGCTGCGGTTAAACATTTTTTGATTTATGGCCGCCGCAACTGCAGTCACCAACTTCGACCGACCATCCGCGTTGTCAGTCATCCGCGGCAGTGATTTGTGTAGTGCGCTGTCACGGCTACCGATAACCCAACTATTGACTGCTACGAACACTCCAGCTGACTCCTATGTAGTTGAACAAAGCTAAGCGTTTGACGTAAATCGCTAAAAATGCTGACTGAAATCATCACCAACGCGCCCACAACACCAGTCAGTAAAGGAGTTGGTGTGCCGACGGGCTGACCGTTTGGCCCCTACGCTTACATAGAAATTTACAAGTATAAGCACATTTGCTACTAACTATTTACAACCGCCCTACTGCACGCTGGTCCCCGAATGCCTACTACGCTTGTGTGATGGTGTCAGCGGTTTTGCAAAATTTATGGAAAGTTGTAAATTTTCGTCCGTCACAATTGCCGCGTGAGTTGGCAATTTCGCGTACACACGTCAACGGCAAACGGCCACTGTTATGGCTTTGGCCACAGCTAGGGCTATGACTGCGGCAATGTCATTTGTTTTGCGCTTCTTCGCCTTTGTTTGCTTACAGGTGTTGTGCGAAAAAACAGTTTTCACCGAAAAACACAACAAAAAAGGATGACTGCAATAGTGCGCGCGAGATTGGCTCATTGCAGCTGTAATTTAAAATGGCAATTAAAATGTGCGACCTTTACAATCGTTGTGCCTTTTGCGCGGCTTTGCCATCGGCTGGTTGTAGGGTGGCAAGGCTGTTGTGACGTCGGCGGCAACAACGCGCAAGGATGCCACTGTGTCCAGCGGAATGTCGCTACCGTGAAACAGCAGCATGATTGATTAGTGGCAATAAAAAATAGAGGCAGCCACAGCAGCAGCATCACCGTCGGCAATATAGTTGTTCATCTGTTGTAGTTAGCTTGGGGAAGGTGGATAGCAAATAGTGTCAGGATACACTGAATGGTGATGACGCTAGGTACTTGTGATTTATGGCGCTGCTAACTAACTTTCCTTTGTTAGATATGAAATAAAGCGAGGTAATAAAATTGAAAGAGCTACTTCTAACGCTGTGGAATAGTATTTAAAATCTAAATGTATGTACTTATGTATATGGCGGAAAGTATTATAAAAATTGGTCCTTTTAAACTCGGTACGTTTCGACGGCAAAAGGAAATCATTATCATTAAGAATAGTTTTGTGTGTGCGTTGAATGCAAATGACGCATTGTTCTTCTTAGTATACCTTGGCAATGGAATTCCAAGCTGATTAAGGGAAAGGCTTACGAAGAGCAGAAGGTGCAGGAGTAACAGCCGCACTAAGCTCCTGCCCGGCCCTAGCGCTAAACGCTAACCTCAACCGGATCCATATCGATCTACACCTGAAATAAATGGCTATGAAATCGCCAGTCAGACTAACGACAGTTAAGGCTGTGGGGATGTAGATGCTTTAGATCATCAATGAAATGCAATTTGGAAGAACGGCAGACTATAATTGTATGTGTGATTTCCTTCCAAAGAAAATGTAAAAGATACCGAGTGGCCGATAAAGAGACTATCTCTCTCCACATCG
>JAPVRG010192939.1:0-10200 GCA_029783565.1 Rhagoletis cerasi | reverse complement strand
GATGTTGTCTCCATTGGCATTGTGTGGGACTCGGAACGTCCCGCCGCCGATCAAGTGCATGCTGTACTCAAAGCCATCGGCACCAACTTACGTCTAGCAGACGTTTTCCATCAGGTCGCCGAACACCGTTGGGCGCAAAATGTACAACACGAATTAGTCGGCATTGTGTCTTATTACGGCAAACATTATACAACCTTCTTCTTCCACACCAAACTCAAAGTGTGGGTGTACTTCGATGATGCAAATGTGAAGGAGGTATGTAGTGCGCTTCACTTTTTTCTGCACTCTCTAATAAAACACTAACTTATTTCTTACTCTCTCTCTCTCTACCTCTGTCTCTCTCCAGGTCGGTCCCAACTGGGAGGGCGTTGTCGACAAGTGCAGCCGCGGTCGCTACCAGCCTCTACTGCTACTCTACGCTGTGCCACAGCCACCCTCTGCTGGATCCCAATTCGCGCCCGAGACCACCCAATCCACCATTGTGCGCCGCGCCATTACACCAAGTCCCATCACACCGGAGAAGTCCAATTTGGGCAACACACGTCGTGCCATTACGCCCACACCACTGCGTTCACCCAACGACTACCAGAACTTGAGTGTCATACAGCAGAATATCTTTGCCGGCGCTTCCGCAGCCACGCCTTCGATCAGCAACGATGAAACGGATGCTTATATAAGTCGCAAGACCGTCGAACACGTCTTGAATGCTCAGCAGTATCAAAATTTGAGCGTCGTACAGGACAAGATCTTCGTCAATAATAATGGCAGTGTTCCGAATCAACCAGCTGATGAGAAAGAGGGCGATACGTTGGCGCACAAAATCGGCAAAGTGCTTAACGCCCAGCTAGTGCGCAAGTATCATCTGCAGCTGCAGCGCAGTCAGAGCGCTGAATCCGGTCACGTCAGCGGCGGCTCATCGAATGGCTCCTCGCCACCTAGTGATGGGCTCACCATGCCCGATCATTTGAATCAGCCACGTCGTCGTGACTCAGGCAACTGGTCAGGCGATCGCAATAGCGCAAGCTCCGCTTCGTCCACCACTTTGGATAATCCTTACCTGTATTTGGTAGGCAAACGCAATCCGCCCGCAGTACCGCAGAGTCCCACACGCAATGGGTTACCTTACGACCCCGGCTATGACTCATTTTCGCTGAGCTCAACCGACTCGTATCCTCCGAAGCATCATTTGAATCCACAGCTCGCCAAAATACCCGAGGCTGGTGGATCTAAAACGCTATCCGGAGATTGTGAAAAGCTTTGCCACGAGGCCGATCAATTGTTGGAGAAATCACGTCTTGTCGAGGAGTCACACGATCTCGAGACAGCACTGGTGCTTTGTAATGCAGCCGCTGGGCGCGCACGCGCCGCCATGGATGCCCCCTACAGCAATCCACACACCATGACATTTGCACGCATGAAACACAACACTTGCGTGATGCGCGCACGCAGTCTGCACCGTCGCATTTTGGTTGAGAAGGGTGCTGACATGGATGCTATGCCGGAGATGAAGCATATGCGCGAGGGCAGCAACAGCAGCGTAAAGCATGTGCGCCAGAATAGCAAGGACAGGACATTGGACAAGACGCCGACGCAGGCAGCCCAAGCAAGCGCCACCGCAGCCGCAAATAAGAGCATTGAAATCTATGCCACGCTGCCCAAGAGAAAGAGCCCGTTGAAGGCGCTAGCAGCCGCAGTGGGTAATGCCAGTGATGACAATGCCATCGAATATGAGCCGCCACAACCGGTAGCCTCCAAGCCAGAGCGTGAGAGCCGTTCGCTGTTCGGGCGTAGCAGCAGCAAGTCGGAGAAAGAAAAGCGTAGCCGCAGCGAAGATCGCAATAAGCTAACGCGTGAGTTTTCGCTGACTGAAACTTTGCTCGTCAACGCGAAGGATACACTCAAGAAGCACAAGGAGGAGAAGGACGAAAAGAAAGAGAAAGATAAGAGTGGTAAAAAGCAGCATAAAATACGTCGCAAGCTTTTGATGGGCGGCCTAATACGCCGCAAAAATCGCTCCATGCCCGATTTGACAGAGGCAGGTGATGATGCAACGACCCAGAAGGAGGACCCTGCACCACTAGCCACTTCAGTGGATGACAGTTCGGTGGGTTTGAACGGCAAGAACGGCATGAGCGGCTACATCTCGGAGGGTCACTTCGACTGTCGCGACTCGAACAATGCCAATCCGAATTTGGAGCGCAGCAAACTAATGCGCAAAAGCTTCCACGGCAGCGGACGCCAGTTGACTGTAGTCGCTAAGGTCGCTCCACCACCACCCATGCGCACGAGCTCCGCGCTCACCCAACAACAACTGCAACAACAATTGGCGTTGCAGCAGCAGCAAGACGCAGCAGTGCTGCAACACTTCCACCACGAAGCGAATCTCTCAAACATTTCCGTCATGAGTTCAAACACTTCGATTAGCGAGGACTCGTGCCAGACCATCATCACGACCTGCGCGCAGGTGCACAACGAACAGAGTCCGCCCAAGGACAATATCTACCAGATGTCGAACGGCGTGGGTGCAGGTCAGTACCAACATCGCAATGGTTATGCCACCCCAACTGGTGAGCTCGGCAGAGATGAAGTAGACGGCATAGCTGGCGGAGGTAATGACAACAGCAATGGCAGTGGCAGTGGCAGTAATCAAACTGAAGTGCCGCTTGACCTGCCTCCATACCCAAGCCCACCGCAGTCGGTTTGTCACTCGCGACAGGCCAGCGAAGATTTTCCACCACCGCCCCCGGAAATCGACCTCGAGCCACTGAATCACCAAATCAATCAGATACAGGTGCTTGAGGCGAACAAACAGCAACGCAACATGGAGACGCTGGAGGGCACGAGCAGCATTTTGGCACAGCTGCAGCAGCGCCACCAGCTCATTAAAATGCGCAAAGAGCAGGCCACGCCCACATGCGATGCCTCTACTTGGCTGAAGGAGTTGCAGGCCAAGCAAACTGATCTCAGAAATACACAACGGGCCACAGATTCACCAGTCGCGCAGCTGACGCAGCAGTCCAACGGCGTACGCGAACTGGCGCACCGTTTCGAGCAGTCGAAGTCGGCCAGCAACGCCGGTGAACAGCAACCGCTGCGCTCGTACTCATCACAGGAGCTGCTCAATGCCACAAAGCCGCCAATACGCACACAAATGAACGGCATGCCTCCACCGCATCACAACGTTATGTCACCAACACCCACGCCCACCAATGCAGTGCCAACCAAACCCGAGGCGGATGAAGTGGACTGCGCGCCACAACGACTCCAGCGTCTGCCGCCACACCAGGTATTGCCCAAGCCGAAGTACGAAGTAACGCAGTCGCAGATCGCCGAAGAGTTGCGTGAGGTAGAAATGCTTAGCACAATGGTAAAGCAGACGTTGAACCACTCGCCAGCCGTGCAGCAACAACAACCGCCGCAACAGCAACAGCCACAGCCGGGCGCCGAACAAAACGCACCAGCTGTTGCGTTGCCCAAGCGCATAAAGAAGAAGAGCGTTTCCTTCTGCGATCAGGTGATACTCGTGGCGACTGCGGACAATGAGGAGGACGACGACTTCATACCTAATCCGATTTTGGAACGCGTCCTACGTACGGCGCAAAGTCCCAACGAGAAGGTGACGACAGCGCAGCTGATTCAACAACAACAACAGAATATGATACGACTGCCAACCGAAGCGCAGCCGCGTATAGTACAACCGCTGCCGCCGTCACTGCAACAGCAGCAGCAACAGCAACAACAACATCAGTTGCCAATGCCGCCTCCTTTGGCGCAGCAGTCGCCAATGCTGGGCGCTGATCGACGCGCTGTTCCGCTGCAGGGACAGGAGCTGCAGCGCTATGTACAGTTGCAGCGTCCACAATTAGAAGCGCTTCGTCAGCAGCAGCAACAGATACAGCAACAGCAGCAGCAGCAGCAGCAACAACAGCTGCAACAGCAACAGCAGTCGGCTGTGCCATACATGCCAGCGGGACAGGTGTACGCGCCCATGCAGGACATTTATCGAATGCAACAACACCACCAGCAACAACAACAGCTACAACAGTACGCTGCACAGCTTACGCCGCCACCTTTACCACCAGTGCATCAACAGCATTTACAATTTGATGAGCGCATGCATGCCAACAGCAACAACAACAGCAGCGGTGCGAATCATGCTTTGCTTGCAGCACGCACCAGCATGAGCGGCATCGCTAATGTTGCCACGCAGCAACATATGCAGATGCTAGCAGCTCAGCAACAACAACAGCAGCAGCAACAATTACAACACCAACAACAACAACAACAACAGCATTTAGACGCGCAATCTAGCTATGTGAGCATACCGCGCAGTCACTTGAGCCACCAGCAGCAGCAGCAGCAGCAGCAACAGAGCTACTCAGTGCAATTGCAAAAGCATCAGCAACATTTGCAGCAACAGCAACAACAACAGCAGCAGCAACAGCATCAACAATTTTCTCCGAACGTCGCCTACTATCCAGGCGTTCCAGGATTGGACGCGCCACCTTTGCCATCACCTTATCAACGCGTCCCTCTGCCACACGCCTACGCCAGCGAACAATTCCCGCCATCGGCCACCAACACCATGCAGAAGCCACAACATCCGTATCCCTCGCCAACAGCCAGCCATCAAAACAGCAACGCGGCTCCCTCACCTTACTTTCCCGTGCCACAGAGCGCAGCCGCCGCGCTGGCCATGAGCGGCAACACACAGCCGCAACACACCACCAAGGCATCGCATCAGAAGAAGGTGAGCTTTGAGCCGGGTACCAAAGGCGAAACGGACTCACTGTGCAACGGAAGCAACAACAACAACCATAGCAGTGGAGGCAACAATCCAACAGCGGCGCTGCCACCGAAACCGATGAATCTCACAGCGGGCGCCGGCAACTCCAACACCACTGCCGCAGCAGCAGCACAACAGAATGGCCTGCCGTCGGTGATGGCAATGGCGGCGGCCGCAGATAGTAGCGTTAACGTGACCGCTATTCCCACGCGCGTCTACAACAACGCCATCGTCAAGGCTTCAGCCAAAGCGGTGGAGTGTAATTTGTGCCGAAAGCGGCATGTAATCGCGCCCGCCGTCTACTGTACCAACTGCGAGTACTACTTGCAGATGTTGAACAGCCGGCGGTAGGTGGTTGTAAGAGGAAGTAAGGTGGGATGGAGTGGCAAAGAGAGGGGGGGAGTGAGAGGAGTGTGGAAGTCGAGAAAGCTTCTGCAGTAAAACGCAATAATCGCTGAGCGAATTTAGGTTGACTACTACGATTGCATTTCTCTAGCATTAAGTGTGTTGCCGTAATTAAGCGTAACATTTACTTAGTTGTACAATAGTTTTTAAAATATTTAGTCTTAAATTAGTGTTTAGTGAAACTATGAAATCTCAAGCGAAGCTGCCGCCCATATCAAGATACATACATGCCTATGTTATAAGAAATTTGCTCGAAAAGTAAAGGTAAGTACATTTATGGCATTGTTTCTTATAAATACTTGCTAAAGCTTAAATACACATTGCCACCAATATATACATATGTAGGTAGTGCATATATACTTATGTAGAAACAACAACTTTCTACTCCAAAATATGGCTATTGCAGAAACTTTCCAAAATTTGGCGCAAGCTTTCCCTCTCAGCATTAAATACTGCATGCATTTTCTTTATGGTTCTACATAAAGAGCAATTGGCATACATTTTTATTAAATTGAAAAAAAGTACAACAAAAATTCGCTTCGTACCGTTACTTTTCAAAGCTTTTAGGTCTTTGACTACCCTAAAAAGATTTACAATTCTTCCATTTCGTTTAACAAATTAGTAATTTACTTACTTTTAATATTTCTAATCATTAATCAATTAATTATACATGCATACATAATCGTACATACATAGTTAAGCACACACATGCATTTACATACATTTACAAATTCATGAAAATCTCATACATTAAATCCATCTTATCATTTATTATATAAAAAAAATATAAAATTTAAAAAAAAAAAATTAATAAATATATTTATCGGCTCATTACTCTGCATACAAACATATATGTGTGTACGTATATTTTATCATAATTAGCCTTTAGTTGCAATTGTTGCATCTTGGCGCGTGGCTGTCGAACGGCCACCACCTTTTGCGCATGCGTTTCACAAAATATTTTTATCTTACTTTAACTTTGACTTAAACGTTTTTTTAATCTACTTATTAATTTTACTTATAGTTATCTGCCTATTTATAGTAAGTTTTACTTTTATTGCATATGTATGTATTTGTATTATGATGATATTTGCATTTTTTTTCAGCTTATAAGTTTTATAATGTTTTTTCCCCACAGAAAAAATATAGAAGAAGCAAAAGAAAAATAGCTGCTGCTGAAAAGAGATGTCTTCATCCAACTAAAAGAGAAACAGAAACAATAATAGTTTTTTGCTAATAAATAAATAATTTCTTTTTTACAGATACAACAAAAAAAACTTGTTTTACTTAAGCCAAACAATGACCTAGGTTAGGTTAGGTGACAGTGGCTGCCACCGTACAAGAGCACGGACGCGGAAGCCATTTGTTTCTTCCCCTCCCTTAAAAATTGAACCACCGAGTGCGTTTTATATAACACAAAAAAAAATGTGAGTGTTCGCTGAGTTCAGGTCGGCTAAGCAATCTAAAAAGTAAATGTTGTAGAGGTGGTTGCCCGCCTTGGCTAGGGCGGAACAATGGCAAAGATAGTGTTCGATATTCTCCACCTCTTCGTCATCTCTGCAGTTGCGACAAAAACCGTTGGTTGAGTTTCCGAACCTCTTTCCATGCGTGCTCCCCGACTATTATTCTGAGAGTAGAGCGGTCAATCCGAGTAAGCGCGAAGGATCGCTTTACTGCTACTTTTGGTCAAATTTGCCTGATGGTGTGACAAAAGGAATCCACGGCCCAACTGGTGTTTATCTCCTTAATGAGTTCAGCTCTTTATCTGTGTTTGCGGTAGGCTAGAAGTATTCCGCATCACCTCAACAGCTTATCGGCTATATAGTTTCCAAGAATGTCCCTGTGTCCTACGACCCATACAACAGTCAAGTAGCATTTTGATGCCAGCGGGTTGAGAATCCTTGTGCATTCTATGACTACTTTGGGCGTTGTTCGGTTAGGTCCTAAAGATTGATTAGCAGTTTGGCTGTCAGAATAGATAGTGATAGGCCGTTCTGGAGGGGCGAAAATTATGAGCCACCGAGCAGCGTTTAGCTCTGTCTGAAAAACGCTACAATGGTCTGGTGAACGGAAACTGAAGTTTAGTGCTAGTTCACTGTAGTGAATTCCACTGCCCACTCTTTTGTTTAGCTTGGAATGATCTGTATATACAAGTATAGCCATCGACACTGGGTCTAGGTCTGTGGCACTTTCCCATTTGTTCCTCACTGGGATTCTTATGGAGAATTTGTTGTCTAAACAGACTAGAGTAGTGGTATAATCTAGCTTTCGTAGATTATCCTGCAGAGTTTCCAGAACCTTTGCTTGTCCGAATCTGAGGTCTCTCCATGGCTAGATCGCATTTAACCCTCGGCGTACAAGGTGAAAAAAATCCTCACCTATACGACGTAGGGTATAGAGAACTCCACGGAAAGTTTGGCTACTTTTGCAACAGAAATATATACCCGTTCCATTACTTCGTGAGGAAAGAGTGAGGCAACAGTCTGTGAAATATCAGATGTCAAAATTCCTTGGACACACACACGATTAATAGCTGTAGACTAAGCTTTAAGAGCGAAAAATAACGACGATAGAGCATAGTACTAAAATACGATTTTCGACAAAATGTGCTATGGAAGTGAGAAACTATCCGTACGTAGACGGTATGCGTTTTTTACCGTTAATGAGTCTATTCTACAGTGGTATAAAATTTACCCTGGTATCAAAATTTAGCTCTCAGTAAATTTTGTTCGTATTTCGTATTCTAAGTTCGGTAAATTTTGTTACCATCCCATAAGCAAGTAATAAAATATTGCACGGCGAAGTATGCTACACCAGAATTTCCACAAAACTTTATAGCTGAATTGCTGAATGGATTAAATTGTTACCAAGGTACCCAGTATCTCGGTTGCAAGCAATTGTGCTAACTTTCGGTAACAAAATTCCCCGGTCACAAAATGTTCGGTAACAAGCAGAATAGGCCTGTAAAGCTCTATTCCTCCTCGAAACAAATTCCAGAAGCATTGTATTCTTGCTATATAATTTACACGGTGGCAGTTCAAATGCACAATACATACATATATATTCCGTTTTCCCACATAAAAGGCTGTTTTCAGCTCTCAAGAAAAATTACTAGAAATATTTTTTATTATTTCTGTTCCTTGAAAAAGGACTTTGCTTTTGCTGTAAATTTTCTTGAAGAAATAAATATACGAGCTTTTTTCCTTGAGAGCTGCGAACTAGAGCTCTTGCTAATCGACTAGTCGACTAATCGGTTAATCGATTGGCAAAAGTTGTTTAAAAAAAATAGTCGACTTCACCTAATCGACTAACCGTTTCTTTTCAACTTTTTCGACTAGTTGTTTTATATAAACAAATATATTTTTATGTACGTTCATATGTATGAATGTGTTGAAGACTTATGCTTATTGACAAAACTCGATTTCAAATATAATGAAGTTTGCGCTTGCGTGAACTCTTTTTGAAGGCAAAATTTTAATTTGTTTTAAAATAAAAAAATTTTTTGTGAGCAATTGTTACTATTCGAATCATTTCGATTAGTCGATTTTCAGACTACTCGATGGCGAGCGGTTAGTCGAAACTGAACGGTAAGTTGATTTCAGACGGTTAATCGAAAACTTGTTGCTCGACTTTTAACTTCCAAAAAAATCGCTAGTCGACTATTCGACTTTCAACAAGAGCTATACTGCGAACTGGTTTAAAAAATTTTGATAGAGAAATTTTTCATTTCTTGTGCGTCATTTTATATGAATTTTTCGTTTTTTTTGAGAGCTGCAAACAGCCCTGAAGTGCGAAAAGGACGCAGGAAAAATTATTCCCCATTTCTAAAATATCGTTAGGCCGATGAAATTCGCACCAATCTGGTATGAAGTTGTAGGAAAAGGCTGCCTTCCTGCAATCAACCACTTTTGACGTATTGCGAAAATGTATACAAATATGTATTTTTTAGGTACACTTATTTGCTTTTGAGTACAAGTTTATCGCAGATTAGGTACATTTCATTTTCCATCCTTGATCTGTAGGACTTATGCAGAGTAACAAGTGCACGGTATGCCTTCGAAACAATGCTAAAGGCACTCGTTAGCACCTCACCTGCCACAGTCGAGCTGCTTTATTCAGTCCTTTCAGAAATATTGCAGACTAGATATTCAGCAAAAGTACTAAAATTTTCTAATCAACAACGGCGGAAATGAGCTGAATTATTAATCATAGTTTGAAAAAAAAAATGTAATAATTTACTATATTTAATCTGAATTACCTAAAATGAGGTTGATAACCGTTATATCACATCAAAAGTGAGCCATCGACTCATTACCGATCGCTAACTGCTGAGCGCGCAATCATAAAATAACTGGAGGCACACATGCATAGATATAAACACATATACATACATACATGTATGTTGTATCTTGCAGATAAGGAATGATAATAACGAAGAAACAAACTGGAAATTATCGTTAATAGATATTTACATGTGTAGGTATGTATATGCGTGCATAAATACATACGTACTTATGTATAGTATATATACATACTAGAGATGGGCGCGGTACTAAATATTCAATCCCGATCCCGCCCATGCCGGCACCCAATTTTTAGGTCCCGAATCCACCCATCTCGATGTTTTTCAGATTTTTATCGCGAATTCACACGGCTTTCAAATTAATTCTAAATACTTAATATAGTTAATTTAATATCTTATTCTCGAATATTCTACTTTCGTCATACTGAAAGATTTGGTATCTTCTTGTTATTCTCTTCTACTTGCCGGTTGTTTTTGTCTCAATACGAGTAT
This sequence comes from Rhagoletis cerasi, assembly GCA_029783565.1. NCBI lineage: Eukaryota > Metazoa > Arthropoda > Insecta > Diptera > Tephritidae > Rhagoletis > Rhagoletis cerasi. The sequence goes on along the minus strand of JAPVRG010192939.1, from coordinate 214 downwards.
AACAAAAAATACTAATTACGCTGTAGGTAATTTTTAAAGTTAAATGGCCAAACACGTAAAATTAATTTTGGGCTCTAGATCAGTGTCCGCCAAAAAGAGAAAAGTCAAAAATGACAATGTATTAGTTTTGTAACAAAAAGTGAGTATGTGTTGGTGGTAATGCGCTTTATTCAACAATAATGCGACATCAACCTGCTTCGCCTATTGTTTGCAT
>JAPVRG010192909.1:0-10264 GCA_029783565.1 Rhagoletis cerasi | reverse complement strand
CATTGTTTCGTTGGCTGTGTGGCAAGTGGCACCATCCTGTTGGAACCACATATCGTCCACATCCATATGTTCCAATTCGGGCCATAAAAAGTTCGTTAGCATCTCACGATAGCGAACACCATTCACCGTAACTGCCTGACCGGCCTCATTTTGGAAAAAATACGGCCCAATGATGCCACCAGCCCATAAACCGCACCAAACAGTCACTCTTTGTGGGTGCATTGGTTTTTCGACAAGCACTCTTGGATTATCATTCGCCCAAATGCGACAATTCTGCTTATTGACGAATCCACTGAGGTGAAAATGTGCCTCATCACTGAAGATGATTTTCTTCGAAAATTGATCATCCACTGTTGCCATGTCTTGCCAACATTCTGACAAGTTGCTCGATTGTGTATCTTTCCATGTTCAAATTGAGTTAGTCTGAAATTGAGAAATGTCAAATGAAATGCAGAAAAAACTTGACGTTTAGGTGTGGTTCACATTCAACATCGGCCCTTAAAATTTAACCACCCTTTATGTTTGTATACATTGGAAGGGCTCTTTTTTGTGCAAAACATTATTGGCTTCATTACTTAATTAATACATTCTTTGTGAGTAGTCATTTTTTTTCAGGTTTTATAGTCGATAACAGAGATGCATTATACTTTTGTATTTCCAATATCAACGAATTTGTGTTAAAAATGGGGCAGCAGAAGCCTGACATTGAAATTTTGTTGCTGTTAATTATCTACATCAAGAGTCCGCAACCTTTTTATAGGAGCAGATCGCCTTGAAAATATAGAATTAGTTGGGCCGCTTATTCGAATAAAATAATTTGTAATTACATATTAATTTAGTATAAATTTTATATGATGGCGCAAATAGGAATGAAAGTAAGGACCTGGCTGCCAACCTTTGTTGTTAATGTGCATTTTAACATAGAAGTCATTGCACATATATCTGTATAAACTCACTCAGAAACTGTACCATTTATTCCCTCGATTCAGGAAAAGGGAATCCAAACATTTTCCATGACTAGCCAGGCGAATTCCCGCAAACTTTGCTCAAATATGCACCATTTCCATCTTCCTTATAAAATACACTGTTTGCACCAGTCTCACAAAGCATTGCTTTTGGACAACCAAAAACTCAATTTATCCATTTACATAATAATTCTTTGGCAATTTGCACAAAACACTGAAGTTGTGTGATTTCTATTTGCAAAAGTTTCACTAATACCCAAGGCGTTTGATTGTTTGTTTAGTTCAGTGGCCTCGCCAGCTACGAGTTCCATCCATGCAGCACCATCACATATGTATTTATGTAAGTAGATTCCGCAGTACATAAACACTTGCACGATTACTGTTTCACCTAATTGGAGCACAAATTTGCTCATGTCACAAGTGATTTCCCCATTTACGCACACAAATCACTGCTCCAGGGCAATTGTGCTCGGTTAGCTGCTAAACATAAATAATCTTCGAAACAACTCGTTAAGCAGTGAGGAGAGTGTGTGAGAGGAGTTGTTATTATTCGAAACCCGTAATTTGCTAAATATGTAGTCTTGTTCATGCTCATTACGACATCCTGTGTCAGTTATTTTGAAGAGAAAGTTCGTAGTTATTTGGGCTTGCTTAGCAGCAACTTATATTTTCTGATTATTGTTAATCACAGTAACTTAATACTATTTTATAAAGAGGAAGAATAATTTTGTTTGATTGGATCTAACGTTTATGCATTCATATATCAATCAGTAAAGTTAAGTAATATGTAATATTTAGGTAAATAAGTAAGTAATGTGAGGCAGTAACGTAATAAGGTGATAAGCTCATCTACTATGTACATATGTACATAGTTCGGTATTTAAAGTCTCTATCAACCTTCTTATTCTGATTTTGCTTTATAACTGATTACACTAGCCGACAAAAATAACTTTTTTGTCTCCCAGCAGAAAAAAGCATATATTTTTTAAATTCGTAAACTTACTAAGTAACGTTGAAAAAAATAAATACCGGATTAGCAAAACTTTTTTATTATTAACAAAACAAGAAATTACTAAATTACTGAAAAATGCAGTATTCGCTCTTATTACATTCTGAAATGTTTTAAGTGTTCTGTTATAAGAGGAGTCCGATGCTTCCCTGACGACATTCCAGCAATAGTCAGCAAGCATTTAAGGTTCCCATTTTCCTTGGTAACGCTGCTCAAATGCGGCAACATCCTGGTGGAAGCGTTCTCCATGCTCGTCGCTCATTGCTTCCATATTTTCGGGAAAAAAGCTTAGATGAGAATGCAGGAAATGTATTTTTAATGACATTTCAGCACATCATCCGATATGCACGTAGTAATCTATGAACTATTTCAGAATATTTAGACTTGTTATTGCGAATCGTTGATAAGTGGGTTTACATCTGGGCCTAAAAAAATAGCTTCTTTTATTTTCGCTTCACTCAGAGAATGAAACCTTTTCTTTAAGTAAAGAAATCCAGGCGAACTTTTGTTCATGGTTTTAACAAAGATTTTGATCAACCCTAGTTTTATGTGCAGAGGTGGTATTATAAGGTTCTCTTCGGCCATTTTTCTGGAACAAGTGCTCTGTACGCGCTCGACAGCAGAAGTTTGTGTACCCAAGCTGCAGTCCCAAGAGCAGCGCAACTACTTTTAAAGTTGCATAAATCTATAAGTTTATTTTACGTTGGAGCTATGTGCTAATGGTATCGAGGGTAAGTTGTTGCCATTATGATGAAACTCGGCTGTGAGACTTGGTTTTGTTGAGTCTATGAACAATATCCAATTAGAAGGATCATGTACTTGACCTAATTCAGACAGAAGGCTGTCAATGTTGATACAGTAAACTAAACCGTCATCTTTAGAAAAACAATCGACGTAACTGTGATGGCGCTTATGGTATTTGCACACGCGAACTCCTTCCAACAAATTCCATTGCTTTAATAAAGACTCTAGTAACTCCGAGCTTTAAGGGAGTTTTTTTGTTACGTCGGGATGAAAGTCTGACGGAAGTTAATAAGAACATGATGGTTCCGGACTAGGAGATGAAGATGGTTCCTTGTCTATGGTAGTTGATGGTTCTTCAGAATAGAGAATAGGCTTGTCAACAGAACTAACGTCTTCCCATTCCATCCCTTTAGACTCGTTAGACAGAAATAAGAATCGGTAACGTGGTCCGTGGACTCTCGCCAAATGACTGGCTGAACAAATTGTACCGCAGAAATTTTTCCGTGAGACCAATCAAGCAAATTTTTATAGCATGTTGTACAACAATAGTACGGTACCCCATATTTGTCAATATTTTTAATTTTCATCCTGAAACAATCTCGGTACCACTTTTTGAAGTATAGCGAAAACGCTTTTTTTATTCTTCGGAGTATATCTGCCGCAAACATAGCAAAATAAATCAGGTGAATTGGTAAACTACTTGTTGATGGCTCCCAAACTATTTTAATACTTGAACGAACGAACGTTCGATTTTCAAATTACCCTCTCTTGTATCTGTAAACAAGCAACTTTTTTAAATAACACGACTGCTCCGAAATTCGAACTAAAAATAAAAATAAAAAAAAATTGTAGTATTAATAAAGGTTAATATAGCTAATATTATCGACATGAATTATTCAGGTGGGCCAGTGACTGTTGGAATGAAATAAAAAAACTTCGTCTGTTTTGACTTTTAATTTCCACCGCTTTTTTTTTTTTTTTGTTTTTTTGAGATATCACCAACATCTTTTATAATAGCGGCGGAGATTGAAATACATACACATAATTTAGTCCACCCTTTTGGCAAAAACAAAGGAACAAACTTAGCCCAAAGTGAAACGAAATGTTTTTGGTTTTCAAGCGCATAAAAAATAATAGTACCGATCTTTTCTGCCTATCTTTTGACAAACAAAGCACGCCAGTCTTTTCTTTACTGTGACAGCTGACGACATTTTCAATTGTCAAGTGAAGCCAAGTCCTTCTCCTCTCCTAGTCTTTCCCTTGCAGAGGAGGGGCATTCCTCTTCCTCCGCTTCACTAATGGGCACCATGTTGAATAAATTAAGGGCTGGAGCTTCTGCGTCCATTTGTATGCCATGACCAAACCCGCGGAGCGACATTATTTTAATCCGCTACACCCGAATTCGGTGCCGCGAGCGTATGCCAGGGGTGCCGCTAGCAGCTAGCGTATACTAGTGGCCAGTATACGAAAATAAACTATGTTGTACGTTGCCATTTCGTTTCGTTTCTTACTTTAACTGTTCGGTACAACATAGAAACAAAACGGCTGAGTTCACTTTACAAGTTTAAAGAAAAAACTTCAGTTTTTATTTTTTTTATGTTGTTCGATAGCAAGGTTTTAACCCATTCCCAGCGGAATTGTAGTGCGCACTGCTAACCACTACACTAGTTTAAAGTAAATTTGATCTCGGTTAACTCGGTTAATTGATTATCATTTCACAATTTCCTCCTGAGCGCGAACATGAAGTAAAATTTTAAGAAAGTAGAACAGTCTTCGAGATATATGTAGTCAAATATTGGTTTTTTTGAGATCTGAAAAAAATTGCACTCAATTCAAATTTTTTTGAACATAGTTGGTCAATCTCAAAATTTCTTTTTATATTATTGAAGCTTATTAAATTTGCTCTCATCTATGTGAGCGACATTTTCCAACCAGATTAGTTGTTTAGGGGCTACAAATTGATTTATGGACAAATTTGCATATAATCGAATTGTCAAAAAAAAATTAACTTTCGGTACAAGCATCAAGATGAAGAAATGTGTTCACTTCGGGTTTCTTCCTTGTTCGTCAAAGTATGATCTTTTATAAATACAATAAGATCCTGCTTATCTGAATTGAGCACTTAAGTAGAAATACAACAAATAGTTTCCATAAGAGAGTAAAAGAGTAAAGAAAAATTACATTCCAACAACAAAATACCTTGATTAAAAATTTACTTTTACACTCAGCCTTAACCTATAAACTTTATAGGTTAAATATGAGTAAAAATTTAAATTTTTAATCAAGGTATTTTTTTGTTGGAATGTAATTTTTCTTTACACTTTACTCCTTTACTCTCATACTCGGGGTGTCGTGAGTACCCTTATTAATATTTCAATTTTTTACTAAAATATTAAATCGAAAATTTGTATGAAAACCTTTTGTATGTATTTCTACTTAAATTTTCGTAACTTTTACATTTATTATTCAATTTATATAAGCTGGCTCTTTGTGTATTTATAGAAGATCATGCTTCAACGTCAAAAATAACCCGGAAGTTAACAAGTTTTTTCATGTTGATATTTGTACCGAAAGTAATTTTTTTGTGGAAATTTCGTTAAAAATTTTTGCGAAATTGTCGATAAATCAATGAATAGCTCTCAAACTGCTAATCCCGTTGGAAAATGTCGTTGAAATAGATGATAGCTTTACTAGTGTAAAAAGAAGTGTGAGATTGGCCAACTATATCCAAACAAAAAGCGATTGAGTGCACTTTTTTCAGATCTCAAAAAAACTAAATTTGGCTATATCTCGAAAACTGTTCAACTTTCTTATATTTTGACTTCATATTTTTTTCTTCTTCTTGACTTCATATTGTTATCATATCCGATCGGCTGATGAATTTAATTCTGTAGCTGAATAGTTTTAGATCTCGACACTTAACAAACTCCTGCTTGCCTCGACTCGGCACCAAAAAAAAAAAAAAACAGGTTCTGTACGTCATGCGGACTGCGCCCCTCGTGTCGGTTGGGCGGGAATGGAGGGTAAAACCATTGGCATTAATTAATTAATTAATTAATTAATTAATTAAAATATTCGAGTTCAGGAGAAAATTTTGCATTGCAAATGATGGTATTTTTTTAAATCCGTAAACTATTTTGCTGCCACTTTCGATTTTTAAGCTTTGTATGTATGAGGATATTTTCAGTTCCAGTGGCACTATTTCCAAAAATCAAATGGAATCATATTTATGAATGTTAAATGCAGATGCGATGTTTCTTTGCGGTTACAAGAAATTGTAACAATTTTTGGGAACAAAATTTCCCGGTAACAAAGTGTTCGGCAACGTGCCTGTAAATAATAAATTTAGGGCCGATTTCATAATGTAAGCATTTCGTTTTTTAACAAAGGCTTAAATTTACAACGCGATTTAAAGTCGCTGAATTTTGATTTAGGCCGAAATTGAGTTCGTTCACGCCGACTTAAATTTTTTACGACACCGTTTACGACGCCACCAATATTAAGTCTCTGATTTCTCAAATCGAAAAAAATGTCTATTTAAGCGTGTTAAACCGAGATTTATCTTATTACCGGTTTTTTGACTGTCATTTAACTCTCGGTATTTGACCAAGATACAAATACGTAAAGCATTTTTAACAATTTTTCTCTACATTTGATGCCTGCGGATTTTGTTATTTTTGCCAGTTATTAACTTGGGCGATGACGCGTCAGTTTGTAGTATTTTTTATTTATATATTTTATTTTATTATATTTCATTTTGTTTTTTTTTTGCTTTATCTAATTTCGCTTAATTTAATTTGATTAATTAATTTAGTTTAATTTAATTCAATTAATTTTAATTTAATTTAATTTTACTTAATTTTATTTAATTTAGTTTGTTTTAATCTAATTTAATTTAATTTATTTTAATTTAATTTTATTTTGTTTTATTTTATTTTAATTTATGTTATATTATTTCACAAAATTTTTTCAGTTAAATTTAATTTTTTAGAGTTTAATTTTATTTAAAATACCATACCAGCTGTAATTACATTTAAAAAATGAATGAAATAATTCAAGAAACTAAAAAAAAAGTTTTTATTTTTTATTTTTCTAGCAGTGGGCCTCAAACCCACGACCTCGCGGCTCAGCTTTCTCTGTTCATATATGGAAAAATTATAATTTTGAAAAACGCGTCGTAAACTGACAATTCAGCCCATTGTCAGCGGCTTAAATCCGAGTCGTAAAAATACAATTACGACGCGTCGCAAATTTTATTGTTTTTGGGAACAAATGGGAAAAATTTAGCCGCGTTGTAAACGGAGTAGTATTATAAATCTAGATTTAACTAAATCGAGTTTTAGGCGGTTTTAAAACTCATTCAACAAACTTGGCATTAAAGTTTCTTTTGAAAAAGTTTCCCTTTAGTTAAAGTGCTTTTTAAATGTACTATGCCTCTTCAAAACAAGTGTATTTTTAAAGTGGCTTTATGAAATCGAACGGCAAAATAAAGCATCCTTTAAATTTTAAAATATTCTTTGCGACAGACTGGTTAAATGTTGCGTATACGCCATGTATGTAGATCTTGGAAGTTATTGAAGTTTATCTACCTACATACATATATTATATTTAAATAAAAAAAAACTACTCACATACCTATTTAAATTTATATTACAAACTTTTTTTTATATATCTTTTTCAGAGGAGGCCGCTCGCAATGAAAAAGCTGCTCAGAAAAAGGATGGTGATGAGGAGGAATAAATTCTGTATAGCGCATAGTTGATTATATAAGAGTAACACCATAATTTGGAACTGAATAGAGACTTACATGTGTAATAAGTATGTCTGTTTAGAGAAAGTAGGTACAATAAAGAGATATATTTAAAATAACACAAACACACACAAACATTTATTAAACATTTTACTTTAATGGTTGAAATTACTAATTTTTAAAGCGTATATCGAAATCTTTTGAGATTGTCAACAGCAATGCTGTGCTGCAAGCAAAAATATTACAAATAAATAATAATAGTTTTTTAATTAACTTCAGTAAGTCAATAATGCATAAATATGTTACCATGTACAATTATTATTAAAAATTCAATTTAAATTAATTAAAGCTCAGAACGTCTATGTATAATGTGCAAACAAGATAAATATTGACAATTACTGAAGGCAATATGCAAATATGTATCATTGAAAACAGCATTAATAGAAGAAAATGAATAATGGAAAAAAATATTTTGGTTCACTTTTTTATATGTATCAAATTACAAAATAATTAAGTTTGCAATTAAATTTATGGACATGCCTGACAAAAGTAAGAACAACCGCTACAAATACAAATTATGTACCAGAATTTAATAACACTTACATTACATAAAAAAGAAAAGCTTGAAATAAAAATTTACAAAAACAAATACACAGTGGTAAAACAAACCCAATCAATCAGCAACAATTACAAATTTTAATAAGCATTTTAATAACCAGCATGCATAAAATGTAAATAATAAAGTTAGCTACATACATATACACATACATTTGTATTTAGTTTATTGAGTGCTGCTATTCAAACAGCATGCCAAATAAAATTAAAAGTAGTAACCGAGTTTAGTGCAAAGCATTTAACAGTACATAAATTGAAAGTTTAGGTAAAATATGATTGGAACGCTGGCACTAAATATGCATACATACATACATATATACATAAATGCATAGGTGCATGTGTATACGCACATATGTATTTTATAAATGCGTGTATATGTATATATAATATAATTTTGAAAATGTACAATTGGCAATAAGTTAAAGTTGTGTGTAATTAAAATTTAGAATTACTAAAAACCAATATTGTTAAATTTAATGTTGCCCTTATGATTTGTTTAACTGATCGATATGCATTGTTGAAAGTCTCAAGTTTAATTTTAAGCTAAAATTACAAATAAATTATGGAGAAATACATAACACATACACATGCTTTTGGGGTATTTACATCTGCCTGGTTGTCAGATTATCTGGTTATGTGGTTATATGTTTTACTCAGTTTACAACAACAAAATATACTTCAGAATAACAATTTTTAGCCAGATAACCGGATAACCAGGCTGGTGCGAATACCCCAATTATTTTTTATTATTTTTATGTACACTTTCTTTTTTTTTTTTGCTTATTTCAGTTGTATACACATACTTGCGTACATATGTATGTACATTAGACCAAAAAAAAAGGAATGGACCCGTATTTAAAGAATATTTCGGCACTATTAAAAAACTAGTTTTTGATCCTTCTAAAAATTTTGGAAATGATTTTTCATTATTTCTGGGTAATTTGACATCCGGTTTTCAAAAACAATGTGTCATTATTTTGGTCTTGAATGGTTCTGTATTTCCTTTTAATGTCCTTTTGAGCACCCGAGTCTTTTTCACCTAGTTGAGTGAGTTAACCAAACTTGTACCCCCTAATACATCCTTTTTGTTTTATCAAACTAAAAAAATAATAATAATTTATTGTGTCGAAATCCTCACAGAATAAGAGCCAGTTTCACGAAAAAATTTAAGAGAAAATTAATTTTTTTTACTTGAATTTAATATGGAAAATGACAGTAAAAAAAATTAATTTTCACTTAAATTTTTTCGTAAAACTGGCTGTAAGCTTTAAATACTGGAGTGGTATTTTAAAATTTTTTTCTGAACCAGTCTAATGTACTATACATCCTATCAATAAAGAAATATTCATGGATATCAGTACCAGTTTTTTTGAACTTATGTTTAAACATATTGTGTTTGCATATACGTATGTACACATCTTTTCTGCGAAATACATATATTAAGTTAGTGCACTATTTACATAATACGAGTTTATAAATATTTTTTCTTTGAAATTTTCGTTAATCTTTCAGTACATTTCTACTTTGCTTTTGCATTGATATTTTGTTTATCATTAACGACCTTTTTGCTAGCGATCGCTGTGGCTGAGTGGTTAGAGTGCGTAGTAGAGATGGGCGCGGGCCTAAATTTTCAGGCCCGGCCCGGCACGAGTGCAAAATACACTTTCAAAAACACGCACGAGCCCGCACGTTAAGAATTTCAGTGAGGCCCGGCCCGGCCCGGCACGAAGAAACACGCCCAAGCGCGAAATGATAGAACCGACCTTTATTTTATACACATTTTTATACCCGAGCGCACTGTGTGCACAAGGGTATTATAACTTTGTTCACATAACGGTTGTTTGTAACAGCCTAAAGGAATCGAGAACGATATAGACATATATATACCAAAATGCTCAGAATGAAAAGAGAAATCGATTAAGCCATGTCTGTCTGTCCGTCCGTCCGTCCGTCCGTCCGTCCGCACGATAACTCGAGTAAAAATTGAGATATCTCAACGAAACTTGGCACGCATACTTCTATTGGGATAGGGACGGATGGTATTGAAAATGGGCGAAATCGGACAATAACCACGCCCACCTCCCATATAACGGTTTTTTCGAAAAATGCAAAAACTGCGATATTTCAGTAACTACTGAAGCTTATTGACTCAAAATTGATATATACAATGATATATTAACG
>JAPVRG010192690.1:0-13964 GCA_029783565.1 Rhagoletis cerasi | reverse complement strand
CTTACGAAGTTGATGCAATTGCCTTTGCTTTGTTCTGAATATTCCATGGAGCTTCACTGTCTCTTTTCAAAATTCGAGACGTAGTAGGAGTCTCACTCACATAAGTCGGATCCACTACACTATTGTCACTACAAAATCATTTAATTCCATTTATTATAACTTTTTTTGCCATGATTTTGTACAATAAGACACAATAAATTTACTTATTATCGCACCAATCAAGTTATTGGTAGTGAATAATAAAATGACTGCAAAAAATATTTTTAGTCGTAGTGAAGAAAGGCTGCATTATCACGATATTGGAAAAAAATAGTGCGCACTAAAATTTTGTCAATATAGTGTAATTCCAATGGAAGCGTATTGCACTCAAAATTTAGTGCACTACTCCCAACTATGATAATCGATAAAGAGTTCACTTTACAAAAAAAATATCGTGATTTTACAATTTATATTGTTTACTTACCCTTACCTACTAAAATCAGGAAACCTTTACAAGCTAGTCGCAGATACACACGCACGCTATAAAATACACCGTCTATAGACAAGCGAAGTGGCAGGTGAATCCCCCATTCGTTTGATGGTCGCGCACACGAGTTGATCGATTTTAGTTGCCAAATTTACGATTTTTTTCGTTACAAGTAACGTTCGCACACGTGTGCAAACAAAAGAACATATATAAAGTCAAGTATCAATGTTTATGTCAGCACAGGATCAGCACTGTCAATTTAAAGTGTGAGTACTTACTTAGTTGGCACTTAACCGTTTAAACGGTTCTGGCCGTCTAGTGTTTGTAGTAGTAAAATAATTTGAGTGTGGTAGTAAAATATCAGTGCGTCTTGTAGGGCATTCGTCTTTTATTTTTATTGGTGGCTGGGGGCCCTTTGCATCCACGGGGCCCTGGGCTGAAGCCCAAAAAGCCATTAGGTAGATCCGCCCATGTTGATATTGCAGGTTTTTATTTCGGAAAAATTTAATTTCAGTGGTACATAGTTTAAGCGCCGCATGCGCTGTTCTACCACCATCCAAAAGTGGTGCTGCTTTACCTGAAGATACAATGGCCAATGCTATCTGCCAAAATCAACGAAATCAAAAACGTCTTTCCTGTTCCCAAAAAAAATGTTGGATCAAATTATTTTCGTTTGCCTTATTAAATCAAAATTTGATTCCAGCGCCACCCATCAGTCCAATTGTTTATATTTATGTGACTGATGCGTGTTCTGACTTTGAATCAAATCGGGCTGTAAATACGGTTTTTAAAGATATCTCGACTCCAGCATCACCTATCGGGAAAATTCTAGAGAAAAGTATTTCCATTCATAAGGATAATACATGTTCTGAATTTGGATCAATTCGGACTGTAAATACAGTTTTTAGAGTTATTTCACTCCTGCACCCCCTATCGGGATAATTTTCAGAGAAAATTATATCTATGGATAAGGGTAATACATGTTCCGAATTTGGATCAAATCGGACGGTAAATACGGATTTTAGAGATTTCAGCGCTACCTAACGTAATTTTTTTTGACCTGTGCATAATAGACACCAGTACGAACATTCGCTATGAATTTGAACTCAATCGGTTGAGCAGTTTTAGAGTCTATAAAGGACATACAAACAGTCACACACGGCACTTTTATACCCGAGCGCACTTGTGCACAGGGGTATTATAACTTTGTTCACATAACGGTTGTTAGTAACAGTCTAAAGGAATCGAGACCAATATAGACATATATATACCAAAATGATCAGAATTAAAAGAGAAATCGATTAATCGATGTCTGTCTGTCCGTCCGCACGATAACTCGAGTAAAAATTGAGATACATATCTCAACGAAACTTGGTACGCGTACTTCTATTGGAATAAAGACGGATGGTATTGAAAATGGGCTAACTCGGACGGTAACCACGCCCACCTCTCATATAACGGTATTTTGGAAAAATTCAAAAACTGCGATATATCATTTAATTTAATTTAATTTAATTTAGTTTAATTTAATTTAATTTATTAACTTCTTATGTACAGTAAAACAATACGTCTTTTCAGGGTAAAAATAATCCAGATAAATTACCTAATTGACTTTAGCTAATATCAGATTAAATAAAGTACATAATAGTATAGTAATAATTACAACAATAATTAATTGTAAGTAATATGTACAAATAAGAAACAATAAAAAAATTAAATAAATATACAATAAGGAGATACTAATAATATTTTAGAAGAGAGGATTTTTTAGGTAAGGTCGAAGGATGTTACTTAAAAATATTCTTAACTGCCATTTTTAAGCATCCACACATTCTCATACTTTTAATTGAGATTGGTAAAGAATTCCAAATTTTGACAACGCTAACAAAAAACAATCTAGACGCTGTTAAAGTTTTATACTTTAGTACAATAATATTATGGGTGCGAGACGATCGAACTAGGTTCAATTTTCGGTAAAGATAGTACGGTTGGCGGTCTCCGATTAACTTAAACAAAAATAAGGCGTTACGGTTCTTCAGATAGCTCTCCAAACTGAAACGTAAGGTTTTTTGGTTAGCTCAGAATTGTGTTGATATTTTTTTTTTACCATAAATAAATCTGGGAGCAAGAATCGTCACTACGGATTGGAATTTTTACTCCGTATCGCCCATGCATTAATGCATAGAAACTAATAAAATGAAAAGAACCAAACGATATAGGTATGTAGTACCTCCGTTTTGGCAGCGTTCAAACTGAGACCGTTCGTTTTGGCCCAGATTACTATTCTTCTAAGGTCATAATTTAACCTAAAAACTAAATCTTCTCCTAGACCGATGGGACGAGAGAAATGTCACCAGCATACAAACTAAAACATGAGTTTTGGCAGCAGTAACATTATCATTTATTAAAACACTAAAAAGAGTGGAACCTAGGATCCAGCCTTAAGGTGCTCCAGGAGTGATTTTTCTAAAACACGAAATTAATTCTCCGCATTGGACTTGTGGGTATTTGTTTGAGAGATAGTTGCTCATTAATTTAAGTGAAGTAGAGTTAAAACCAAAATAACGTTCCATAAATACTGGATGCAAGTTGTTGAAAATTAGTATGTGAAGTAAAGTTTCGGCACAAAATAAGAGAATTATGAAATTTTTGAAAATGGTCGTCGCCCCGCCCACTTATGATCAAATTCTGTATCATCAAACCAGGGATGGGCGTTTTTGAATAAATTATTATTATTATAATTTTTGTATTTTTGAATGACGAATACATTTTTATTATTCATCCAAGTAATTTCGAATGACGAATAAATGTGTATTCTTCAATCAGGTAATTTCGAATGACGAATAAATTTTTATTCTTCATAAAAGTAATTTCGAATGACGAATACATTTTTATTCTTCATTCAAGAAACATCAAACAACGAATAAATTTTTACTCATCATTCAAGTAATTTCGAATGACGAATAAATTTTTATTCTTCATTCAAGAAATATCAAATAACGAATGAATTTTTATTCATTATTCAAGTATTTTCGGATGAAGAATACATTTTTATTCAATAAACTGGTTCCGTAACTGGGCCCAAACTGCTTACGGAACTGGTTCCGAACTGCTCCCAACCTGGCCCCGAGCTGGTTTCAGGACTGGTCCAAAACTGATTAAGGAACTTGTCCCGATCTGGTCCAAATCTGGTCCAGAACTGGTCCCAGACTGGTAAGAAACTGGATATGGAACTGGTTGCGGAACTGGTCCCAAACTGGACCCAAACTGGTTACGGAACTTGTCCCAGACTGATCCCAAACTGCTTCCGGAACCCGTTCCGGAACTTGTCCTAAACTGGTTCCGGATCCGTCCCCCATACTGGTTTAGAAACTGGTACCGACTTGGTCAATAAAAATTTATTCTTTATCCGAAATTAGTTGAATGATGAATAAAAATTGATTCCTTATTTGATATTTCTCCATGATAAATGAAAATTTATTCGTCATTCGAAATTACTCGAATGAAGAACAAAAATTTATTCTTAATCCGACATTTCTTGAATGAAGAATAAAAACTTATTCGTAATTTGATATTTCTTAAATGAAGAATAAAAATTTATTCGCCATTCGAAATTAATTGAATGATGAATAAAAATTTAACCGTTATTGATATTTCTTGAATGAAGAATAAAAATTTATTGTTACTTTTTATTATCAATTATTCATTTTCCTGATTACGCCCATCCCTGCACTAAACTCGGAAAGCGTTTTTGAAATCGCGCAATAACCACGCCCACCTCCCATATAACGGCATTTTACATAAATACGAAACTGCTGAAGCTAATTCACTCGAAATCGATTTTTCAATAATCTCTTAGCAATAAATAAAATTATTATAGATCTTTGGAAAATGGTCGTGACACCGCCCATTTATGACTACATAGATATGTGTATCCCGGTAACCGACTTATAAATTTCTAAAAAACATGGTTCAATTATTTTATTAAGTCTAACTGAAAATATTATGGGAAATACTTCAAATTAGTGAAAAACACCCCTGCTTATCATAAAGATGAAAAAAAGATAACTAATACGTGCGCTGGCTATATCTTTCCCGAACTTATACTTCTTTACTTGTTTTTAATTGAACTCAAAAGTTTAGGAGTCATACGAATATCTGCGCTGCAAGCACAAAACTCGAAGAGATACATCTTTGACGCCTTCAAAAATAAAGGATAGTGACGAACAACGAAACTTTCGCAGAGGTTGTGTACATGGCGCATGAGTAACATTCCCATCTCGTCTCAGTAACTTATACGCCATGTAGGTACGTTCGTTTAATTTTAACTTTTCCGTGATAAATGGTAGACCCATTTGATCCGCCATTCTTAATTTTTAAAATCGGATTTCAGGTTCGTAATCAGCAACCAAAAAACACCCTGTCAATACTGAGGTTCAAAAGGTGGCCCTAATCAAGTGACCAGCACGTTTGAGTGCAAATAAAACAAAACTCAAACGTGCTAGGCTATGACTTTGTTCAGAGAAAATGGTCAGCATGATGCCTCATTTTAAAATATACCGGTGTTATCCTCTTGGAAAAATGCTGTTGTACTGTGTAGCTAATTGAATGTGTCTCCATTTTGAAGTCACAAAATTTCTTGTTTTGTTAAGTTTCCACCACGTAAAGGCCAAGCGCGAAAAAAACTTTTATTCTTAAATAAGCATTGCCCCATTAAGTTAAACTTTATCCAATAAAATTAAACTCTATGCAAATGGATTTAAACTTTGGGCAAATAAATCCAAACTTAGGTCAAATAAAGTTAATCTTTAGACAGTTTGAAAATAACTCTTATCGCAATGGTATGAATACCGCCAATAAGTTTGCAACGTCGAATGAAAGAATACATTGGGACATTAGAACAAACACATCAGTATTACAGAAATGTTGTGTATTTCCAGGGACATATGCACATGTACATACATACATATACGAGTATGTGAACAAATGCCTGGAAATACAACTTACTTTACTCCATTTAAGCTTCCAACAACCGTAACCTTGCTTATTCTGCTTCAAAAGTAACATTTTTACTCCGAAGTGTTGAGCAGTTACCTGTGAAATTCAGAGTCTGCGCACTTGCGATATGGTAAAAATGTCAACGTGCAAACAAAAAAAGAGCTATAATTGAGTTGTCAAAAATTCCGAGTATTCAGTGAGTGGAGCGACTGTTTGTGGGAAGTTTAGCACAAGTTTTTGTGGGTGGATTTAAGAAGATATGGACAACGAGTAAACCGCATTCCAAATTCCTCCAGCTGGCTTTCATTATATCGCTCGCCTTTCTCGTAGTAGTTGAATTTATGGAATTCACAATTTGTGGCATTTCCTTCGGGCACGTGCTTTTTTCTTTTCAGTTCTGTTTTCGGAAAGTAAGATACTTGTATATTTCACGGTTCTTTGTGTATTCACATCATTTTTTTACACAAATGCTTGTGCTTTTTTCTTTATCTTAGTGCTTCAAATAAGATTTTCGTATACACTTATTTTTGCATCATTGTGTTTGTGCGCGGACTTACGCTTCTTTGATTCGGTTTTATCTAAACCTTATTCGTGTTTTCTCTCTTTACTTTATTTAAATCACGTCATTCTGCCATGACCTTTTGTAACGGCGGTTGTATCCTCTTGGCTTTAGATAAACGCCCATCGCTGTCTCCGTAGAGACATCATCTATGGGCCTCGCTATCCCCGCGTCTACCGCTGGGCATGCCAGCTAAGATGTCAGCATCATTCTGTGCTACATTGCCGCCTTTGTCTGAAATGTGAAATGGATTTATAATGGTATGCTTTTTCAGTAGCATTTTGACGTGCGACATCGGCCAAGCCCAAAAGGAAATAAAAATTATACGTTTTGAATATAGTTCATATGTATGTATGTGTACAAATATTCACATAAAAGCATTTGGCGCTTACACATTTGCTAGTGCCTGGACGACAGCAATTGGGTTTAATGAGAAGCCTTTTTCATGGCAGAAATACACTTCGAGGTTTGCCATTGCCTGCCGAGGGGCGACCGCTATTAGAAAAAAACTGCGATGTTGCTAGGACCAGGATTCAAACCCTGGACCTACCAAGCAGTAGTGCGCACCTCTAACCACGGCGGCCGTAAATATTCACACATATTTATATATGGATTTTTTTTTTAAATTGCAGGATTACTAAGCTGCTGATTTTACTTTGGTTCATGAATAGATATTTTTCAGTGGTGATATCAGAAATCTCGTCATATTATTTACATTGATTTCAATGACATTAAGGTGATATTAAATGTATGGGATAACTATTTAAGGTTAATTTGTTAGGAGATAGTATTACAATAAAACCATTCTCCAGGGTTCTATAACGATTACTATCAGATTGCAGCAAAATAAACAGTTTAGAAAAACCAAATGAGCCACCACTTGTCCGGTATAAACAGTACATTACACTCGTATGTACATATGTATAGAGCAGAACACGGAAATATAATGAAATATCAGTTTTACCGTTTTGCGACTTAAGTGGCAAATTGACACTGCTTGGAGAAGGATGCTCTTTTTTGACAAAAATTTTTATATATGCATACATTTTGACCATTTTTTCATGTAGTAATTTTTTGTTTGTTTTTGCATGTTTAATAATGCTCAAAATGTATCCTCCTTTTAGTATTTACTTTTCAAAAGTAACACTTAAGTACCTAAAAATTACACCTCAGGTAAGATTTTGACTAATTTCAACCCTTTTATTATGACAAAGTTTTACCTCAAAAAAGTGCAGAAGCGGCATAAATTAACGCGCCGTTTTTTTAGTTTAGCATTTCCTAAGTTATTAATATTGAATTTATTTTCGTAGCACCCTATGAATAAATAAGTATAAATATCATGCACTTGTTTTGAAATGCAACTATCACGTTGGGTTGATGAAAATTACATGATTCGTAGACACATCATCAAAAGTAAGCGCACGGAAGACTTGGAGTCTTCCTCGGACTTGGCCACAGGCACTGCTTTGGACATAATAATATATTAATATATCCATCATCAATGGGCTTTTAATGTAAGGAAAATTAATATTTTTGACAGAAAATGATTATCTCAATCAGCAATGTATTTAAAATAAGAATTTTCGAATGGTAAAATAATGAAAGTAAGCAGCGATATCTCAATATAGAAAAGCCCTTACTCATTTTCTTTCGAAATTCAGCTCTGTACAAAAGTCGGTAGATTACCCACTAAAGAATTAATCGAATTTAAAGACAACTACTACATCAAAAAATTAGTTTCTGTGCTTATTAAAAACAATGTAATGAAGAAAATCCTAACTGAGAACTTTAGGTTTGTAGTGTTTTATAACTACTATGTAAAGAAGGCAAAATGTTAGATAAAGCCTTTTTTTATTAAGATAGCGATATATACATGGTATAAACGAATTGGATAACTTGATGATACTTTTTTCGACTGTGACACTTTTTTGCGACTTTCGAAACATTTTCAGCGGCAACACTGTAAAGCATTATCCTTGCAGAATTTGTGGCTAAAGAATTCTTTAATATTTATTTAAACATGATATTTACAATGGGTCTTTAGAAAAAATTGGGTTTTCATAAAATTTTTGGAAATTGGGCGTGGTACCGCCCACTTTTAAGAAATATGTGTATCTAGATCCACTTGACCAATCTGTACCAAATTCGATGTACACATTGCGCCTGGCCTCCTTAAGTACCATCTTGAAAATTTTTTAAATCGCACAAAAACCACGCTCTCAAAAATGTCGCTAACTTTGAGTTTTCGAAAGCTACCGTTACTTTTTCATGTTGTATTCGCCCCTACTACACCATGTTATGTTTCGAGTTAATTTTCACTATCGCACGCTATAATTAAACTTTCATTAAAATGGTAAACTTCTCGAGACCTTACTAACTTTGGGCAAATAATTGTCGGTTTTCAGCACAACTAGCCTTTTAAAAAAAAATTATTCTTCAATTTGAAACATTAACAAAACATTAAGTAATAGAATTTAAGATATATGAATTTTTAAGAAAGACGCCCGAAATGCGTTTCAGAAGAAAACTAAAGGTCGCCGCTGTAGCCGAGTGGTTATTTCGGTCAAGAAAAATATTCCCACTCCATTTTCTGCTCGGAATCGGCGTGAATCTGTTTGTGTGATAAGACCAATGCAACACTCACTAATTTGAGCAGAAGCTCAGCCGTGCACTTAATAGCATGGCAAAGATAAATAGTGAAAACAAAAAATAAATGAACTTAAATTCAGAAAAAACTGAAGGAAAAACTGAGCGAAAAAGTCTGAATAAAATATCTATGTATTTTATTTCCTCATATAAATAAAACTAGTAAAACAGTTGGGGCGAATCCGAAATTTATATACCCGGCGCACGTATTAATTCTCGCTTTTTCACCTTTCTAATAAGCAGGGGTATTTTTCCCGATTCGAAGTATTTTCGATAATATTCTCAGTTAGACTTAATGAAATAATTGAACCATGTTTGGTAGAAATTGATAAGTCGGTTACTGAGATACACATAAGTGGGCGGTGCCACCCCTATTCCCCAAAAATCTATAAAAATTTTATTTATTGCTAAGAGATTATTACAAATTTGATTCGAGTGAATTAGCTTCAGCAGTTACTGATTTATCGCAGGTTTCGTTTTTCTGTTAAATACCGTTATATGGGAGATGGAAGGTGGGCGTGATTATTGCGCGATTTCAAAAATGCTCAACAGATTTCTTTGTTAGACCCTAAGCATTTGATCATAAGTGGACGGGGCAACACCCGTTTCCAAAAAAGTTGCATAGTTTTCTTTTTTTATGCCGAAAGTTTACTTCACTTAATAATTTTCAACAATTTGCATCCAGTATTTTCGGAAATATCGTAATTTTCGCTCAGACAGACATTGCTTAATCGATTTTTCTTGTCATTCTGAGCAGTTTGGTATGTACATATGTGTCTATATCTGTCTCGATTCCATTTGGCTGTTACAAACTACCGTTATGCGAACAAAGTTATAATACCCTTGTGCACAAGGAGAAACCAAAAGCTATTCAATTAAAAAGTTAGTCAATTTCAAGCCTTTTTTTATCACTTAGAAATTCAAAATTTACAAAGTGGTATTCTTTACTTGATTTTCTGAATATTTTTAATAGTCTTTACACACAATGGACGTCATTTGCCTACTTCCTATAAATGCCTTACTCACACTTTAACTCTGTCGTCAGAATAATTATCTACTTGATAAAGAAACCTTACGTTACCACCACAAATATGTAGCAAACACCCTTTTTTCATTTTGAAAAGATCACAGTCATATACCCTGAAAATCTATTTTTAGCTTGATTCAAAAAAACCATCATTCAGCCGATTAACACAACGTTGGTACTCGTGCGTTTCCAGCTTCCTAGAGAAATTTCTTGAAACCTAAAGAAAAAGTATAAGATACTCGTATGTGGAAGTGTTGTTGTCATACTTGTAATGTGCAAGCAAATATAGGTATAACTATGCTCGTGTGTATATGCATTAGGGTGGTCCTTAAAATGAAATTTTAAGCCTCACCCCCTCAATCGGTAATACCACAGTCAAAGACGTTCCATATAAATTTTAGTCCCGATTGGAGACGGTTAAGGCGTGTCGCACAGGGGCCAAAGTTCAGATTCCACTATAGAAACTCAACATACAGGAATCTGAAATTTGACCCCTGTGCGATACGCCTAAACGGTCTCCGATCGGGACCAAAATTTATGTGTGATATCTTTGACTATATTAGCATCGATGTAGGGGTTGAGGTTTAGGAAATCTGATGTAAAAATGTGCTTCGCACATATACGGACCACCCTAATATACATACATTTGTAAGAAAGAATTTGAAATTTGAGCCGCATGCAAATTGAACAAAATGTAATAGTAAAGTAAATAGCGTTTCCTGGTGAACGTGTCTTCCAATGAAACTAAGTTTTCGTATGTATATTTTGTCATCCACTACCCTGCAAAAAATGCGACTCATCCGGGATGACACCGGTAGAAATAGCAAAGGAACATGCAACTAATACCACTTTTGATCTCTTTATATGGAATGAACTGTTCCCATTTCTTCGAGCATGCCCTATGAGGACACTACTTGTTCCCCTTCATACCCAAACAGGTACGAACACCAGTTAGAGTCAGTAAAAAAAAAACTTGCGATGTCTGGTTATTTGATCGAATGCTTTCCCTACATGCCGTATACGAAATTTCGTTAATGACGTGCGTACATTGAACATAATGCGGTCTAATTGATCTCCAATTGTACTCCTAAAGGGTGCGTAAAGACTAACTGATCTCTTTAAGGGATTAGTTGCGGAATACCCTCCTCCTCAAAGACTAGTCGCACAATTTTTTGCAGGGTTGTGATGAGTTTCTCACACTCTCACTTACTTAAATGCTTGTCCATATGCGTACAAATACACATCCAAAAGATAGCGGATTTGACATAAACATCCCAGTGGGAAAATAGGGAATGCATTACATATTTCTATCACGAAAACATTAACGAATACGTTTGAACGAAAAGATGCATCGTAATGTATGCGAGCGGGTAATGTCTAACCGAATTGTTGCATTCCCTTGCGATCGAAGGAATGATGTCTGGTTTTGAAGCCACAAGCAAAACAAAAAGTTTGAGAAGAAATATACATAAGTATGTATTTATTCCACGTTATCTCAACAGATACTGTAGCTGAATGGTAGCGTATTCGGCTACCAACTTGTTGGTCGCGGGTACAAATCCGGTGGCATGGATGCTTTTCTTCTTTTGTTTTTTCTATTTATAGATTCTATTTATAGTTTTACAAAGCGACACGCGACACATTACTTTCCTAGGACATGCACTGTGTTAAGATTCATCTACGACGTAATGTGTAGGCTATGAGGCCTATACATGAATTTATACTTTACCACACATTACCTATTCCCACTGGGATATGAATTCTGCCACTTGTGGTAATGCTTCTTTAATTTTTGTTTGCATTTTACTTATACTAATACCCCTGAAATCTTGCTAGATTTTGGTAAGTAAGTGTTTTTGATTTTAATAGGCCACAGGAAGATTTAAGAATATAGCGTCAGATTACAAATCCTTATGGGTGAAACGACTTTTTGAATACATACATGTATACATATGTACATTTCAGGGCCGAATCCACAGTACGCGACCTATAAGGATTTGGATGAAAGTTGAGGAGATTGAAGGTCCAGGTGACGTGCATATACGTGCAGCATATTTTGCCGATATTACGTAGGGTTGCCTATTTACACGAGACTTAAATTTTAACAAAACTTCATGCATACCTTTCTTTAAAGTGCTGTGTCCTGGAAACTTTTTAACGAAACTTAATGAAAAAAAAATGTATTTGTTCCGTCTTATTATTGGCTTTAATTATAAATTTTTAACATTAATGTGCAACGCATAAAAAAAGAAAAAATACGTAAACATTTCCTTTTTAATTCTTTTTGTTTATAGCATTTAAAAATACTTTTTTTTTAAATAAAAACATTGGGCACGTTCAGAAGGCGCAACAGCTCAGTAACTGTTGTGAGTACACCTTCTGAACGCGTTGTTGTGTACTTCTGATCAACTCAACAGTTCAGTGTTTGATGAGCGTAATATTTTTCTGATCATTTGAGAAAACATGTGTGTACAATTGAGTTTGACAGCTAATGTATCAAGCCGTTCAGAAGGCGCATAATTTCGCTCAATAATCACTGATTTTCTTAACAACGGTTGCGCTCAACTGCTGCGCCTTCTGAACCTGCCCATTGTCTATAATGTCAATTTTAAGTACCCAAATGGACGTAATGGGCTACGAAGGCGTAATGCCTCTATATCGTCTAACGCTCGAGCAATATGACAAATTGGCATTGAAATTTTATGAAATTGTATATTTTGGGAAAAGGAAAGGTGTGTAAAAAAACAAAAACAATATGAATAAATAATACTAACTGAAGTCACGAAAATGCCGTCAAGGAAATGTCGGAATTGAACTTCCTTGCAAGTTCACATGGTAAATCTGCTTGCGACAAAATTGGAGGAAATATTAAGAAACTAGCAGCTAGATCAAGTCTTCAATTCCCGACATCACAACAAATTCTTACACCTGAGGCTCTCTACCAATGGGGTAAGAATAATTAGGAGAAAAGCAAGGTGCTGTATGCGTCCAAGATTCGCAAAGACAAAATATATTCCACGCACAAATTTCATGCCTTTATACCCGAAACGTCAGCAACACTCATTGCAAAAGAATATTCGACCTCCAATGCTAGCTTCAAGGTTAGTCCTTTTATTAAAAAATAAAACTATAATAATAAAAATAAATAAAAAACACGCTTTGATTGCAATAAGAACTAAAATGAAAAAAATTATTTATTGATTTAAAGATTCGTTTTAGAAGGATATGAAGTTCCCTAGCTTGATATTATTTAACCTTTTAAACTAGCTTAACATAGGATTAAATAAAGTCCACTGTAAAGTTAGTTGCAGTTATTTTTTACAGACATACCATTGGAAACGTTATAAAAGTCTTAAACAAATTAAAAATGGTAAACTAACATTTTTTAACCATGACAAAAAAATGCAAAGGAAAGCACTAAGGAAGTGGTTATAGTTTAGCTTTCTGACACAATAAAGTAACGCAGTCCGCAGTTCACAGAACATACGCCACAATAAACAGCCCCGAATCTTTAAGACCATCTATTTAATGACAAAACGAATAAAATGGAAAATCGCTGCCCGTTTTGATTTATCTAATTTCCCTATCTTCTTCCTCTGATACTTTTCGTAGTCGTATAAAGCTTAACTCATGCTAATGACGGTATTGCTTGAATTAATTTTGACTATAAATTTCAAAAAAAACAAGACTTTATTCAGCGTACTCATAATTAACTTAGAAATGTAATTGATACTGAAAACCTTACTAAAGTCTGCTTTTCCCATGTCATATTTTTACGACATCTTTTGATATAACTTTATCTCCCTTATTCATTCCTTTACCGATTATATTATTAATGGCCAAAACCGAACATGTGGCCAAATTAGCAGCACATGTATACGATTGAAGACTTAAGAACGTGTCAGACGTGGCAATATATTTCGTACGCAATATGCTGTCAAATTGAGAAATTCCAGAAAGGAGTTGCATGAGCAGTCACACCTTGCATGCAAAGTGTCTTTCGAAAGAAGTTCTTTGCTTCCGAAAGGTGAATTGCAGGAAAAATTTCTGACGTCGCTTTTTGGCTGTTCACACAGCGAATGAGTTTTTGGCAATCTTTCTCGATACTAAAATGCAACCATGGGCGGTGGGGTTGTCGTTTGTTTGCTATTTATCTTGTAAAAGCGAGAACGAAGACACGAAAAATGAATACTCGACGTAAGCTGCTGTTGAAAAAGAAAGCAATTTTATTAAAAATTATTGCCATTATTTAAAAAAAATTGAAGTGG
>JAPVRG010192647.1:0-10089 GCA_029783565.1 Rhagoletis cerasi | reverse complement strand
CCACGACGAAACGTCCGATAACGGACTGAGGCTGATCGACTTCGCCGGGGCCCGAAATATGGTAGTGTGTAGTACTAGGTTCCAGCATAAAAATATCCATCAAGCTACATGGCTATCTCCAGATCGAAAAACGAGAAACCAAATCGACCATGTTGTGATAGACGGAAGGCATGCTTCCAGTGTTTTAGACGTGCGTTCGCTCCGAGGGCCAAACATCGACTCGGACCAGTATCTTGTTGCATCCAAGATACGCACCCGCCTCTATGCATCAAAAAATGTGCGTTCAACAATTCTCGCGGGTCTTTTCCAAGGAAAGCTGAACGTCGAAAAGCTGCAATCGCAACAGACAGCCAATCTATTTGCTACTCGACTCTCACACCTGCTTTCTGAGAGCACTCTTCAACAACCTGACATACGCGAGCAGTGGAACCATATTTCCCGCTCATTAAGTACCGCCGCCGAAGAAGTAATCGGATTTCAGCGAGCCCGAAGAACAACTGGTGCGATGAGGAAGGTCAAGAAGCTGCAGAGAAAAAAGATGCCGCCTACAGGGCCACGCTGCGATCGGGCGCAACGCGAGCCATTTGGGACCGCTATAGGGAACTGAGGAAGGAAGCGAGACGTATTTGCCGCAATAAGAAGAGAGAGGCCGAAATACGTGAGTGCGAAGAGCTTGAAATGCTGGCCGACAGGAAAAACACCCGAAATTTTTACCAGAGAGTTAGGCGACTTATGGAAGGTTTCAAGGCCAGGGCGAACTCCTGCAAGAACAACCATGGCGACCTAGAGACCGATGTGCAGAACATATATAAATTATGGAGGGGACACTTTTCCACTCTATTGAATGGCAGCAGCGCTGAAAATAGTGGAGAAGAACCTGGGCTCCCAGTTGATGATAATAGAGTCGATGCTCTAGCGGTTGACTATGAAGAGTTACGAATAGCAATTACGATGCTGAAAAACAACAAATCTGCTGGAACTGACGGCTTTCCAGCTAAGCTATTCCAGTACAGCAGCGAGGAGTTGATAATGTACATATACTAACTCTTATGCAGAGTATGGTCAGATGAACGCATGCCCGACGACTGGAATTTAAGTGTGCTCTGCTCAATCCACAAGAAAAGTAGGATCGCCATACTCGCCAAATACCGCGGGATCAGCCTTCGAAGCATAGGGTATAAGGTCCTATCGAGCGTATTGTGTGAAAGACTGAAGCCGACCGTCAACGACTGATTGGGCCTTATCGGTGCGGTTTTATACCTGGAAAATCCACCAGAGATCAATTATTCACGATACAGCAAATATTGGAGAAGGCTCCCAAAAAATCGACACACACCACCTATTTGCTGATTTCAAAGCCACTTGCGACAGCACGAAAATAAGTTGTCTCTATGCCGCGATAACTGAGTTTGGTATCCGGGAGAAACTAATACGGCTGTGTAAAATGACATTATGAAATACCTCCAGCTGCGTTAGAATTGGAAAGGACTCTCCAAGCTGCTTGATACCAAACGAAATTTGACTCCATTTCGTGTGATTTCCTTAATCCACAGAACTGAACCGCTCAGGCACAATACTATACAAGGGCGTACAATTGCTGGCGTGTGCCGACGACATCGACATCATCGGTAAGGTAGGTCTGGTGGTGAACGGGGACAAAAAGAAGTATATCCAGTCAGCAGGCAAATAGTCAGAGCATTAGTGAGTCGGCACCCACGCAACTTTTGAGGGTTATAAGTTTGAAAAGTAGACGACTTCGTTTATTCGTTTTTCGTTTTTTTAGTTTATTAATACTACCAAAGAAAAACCCGTAAAATCTGTTGTTATCTTATGTTGTTTTAGTAAGAAATAGGGTTAATGGTAAATAAACAATTACATTACTCAAACAATTATATTACTCGCCTTTTTATTGATATTACATTAATGTTTGCATTTTTCATGTTGTAATGTTTTTAAGGTTGGTTGGTTGGCTGAAGCGCTACCCAAGTTGTCACTCAGGTTTCAATTAGCGCATTTTGGTGCACTTCTCGTGCTCAATGATGCTTATTAGGTTTTTTTATAATTAAAGGTTCGAAAGTCTGAGAGTTGACTCGTTCCCAGCTCTCCTTAGCACCGCATCATGTTGCTTTTAGGAAAATGAGCTCGAAAAATAGTAGATTTATGTGTAAAAAAGTAATATACCTTAAATTGATGTTAGAAATGAATATCGGTGTATTATATCTTATTTGCAGTTAGTATAAGCCGAAAATCTAACGGGTGAACCTTTTTCTTTACAGGTTCCTTTGTGCTACTGATTTTTCGCAGTTGGAGTTCAGCGCCACTCCAGTTGTGTTTTTTCCTGCCCCCAGAGCAGCGACACCCATTCCCGTATACCCACACACACGTAAGTTAAATAAAAAAAAGTGACTATAAGGCGAACATCTAATGCGTGAACCTTTTTCTTTACAGGAATTTCACAACTAATTGTCTACTTTGCGTACTTTTCTACTACCATTTTCGCGGCCAGGGATTTCATTCCTTCCCGTTCTCGCTCCAAATGCAACCTTTTGTAAGGGAGTATCAAAACGCGGCTGCCAATAATTATCTAATCTTTTATTATTGAATTATGTGCTAAGGCGTAGTTGTGAAATGAAAGATTCAATTAAGTTGAGTAATTTATATAAAATACTACTTTCTTTAGATTGATAGACATACATATATGTACATACGTATATAGATATAAATAGATAAATACATAGATATGATTATCGGCCTACCGTTTTTCTGATACCGTTCAATAAAAACGCTGTCTTTCTGTGGTTTTGTTTTTATCGTAAAGTTTTATCATTTACTTCTATTTATTTGTTTAAAATTTTATATTCTCAGTTATTTTTCGTATATGTACGTTTAAATGTATTTGTTTTTATGTATTTTGTATGTTTAGTGTTCACATTTGTTTATTTCATGGATTTCATTATATGCATATTTTCCAATTGTTATTTGTTTTGGTTTGTGTTAATGTAAATATTGTAATTGGATTTGTAATGCCCATCGAAAATAATTGGAAACACCCATTTAAAATTGTTGGTTTTTACGAATATCTATGTACGTATGCATATATTTATTTGGTTTTTTGTTGCTTGAATCTTCTACATGAAGGTCTGTCTATTTTAATTTATTTTCATACTAGTGTGATGATGCTCCGATGTATTGTGTTGGTGTGTTGTTTTAAATATTTTAAGATTTTCTACGTCAATTTAAACTGTTAATACTAAACGGTCAAAGGTTTGTTTTAAGGTCAATTTGTGTGTGTTTTTGATGCTTTGCGAATGAGAAAATATAAAATATGCACTGGATACGATTTGCGATAAAATCAAGATTATGAAAAAATATTTTGAGATTTTACAAAACTGTTTTGTCGGTATGAGTATGTATGAGTCTTTTGATTTTCCTTTTATGTATGTATGTATTCATCTTTTTTCTTTACAATATTTACAGATGTTCATAATTAAATTTTTAAAAACAGCTACATTTGTTGTTGCACTTTAAGGGTATATTTTGTTCTTTCCTTTTGTGTGACAACTGTTAGCTTTTTTTTTTTGGGTTGGCCTTTAAAGAGGAAAAGGAATGGAAGAATTTTTTACTGTTGCTGAGTTTAAAATAATATTCGTTATAAAAAAAAACATTATGCGAAGGAAATATGGCACAAAGTCAAATAGGTATAAAATATACATATTTTCTAATTTACTCCATACAAGTAATTTATGTACGTTTCGTATCAAGGCGAATTCATATAAGGTGACATCCATTCTACAAATACAAAAATTATGTACATGCATTTTGCATTTGGTTTTGGTGGGCTGTTGTCAAATTTCAGCTTTTCTTCTCTGAAGGAAGAAGAGGGAAAGAAAATACAAATACTCTCAATTTTTGACAATCAGGCACCAATCAGCTGATGCAACAACACCACCTTATATGAATTCGCCCTGTTTCGTATGTGGGAGTGTGAAATAATTAGCCAACTTGAAATAATTTTTTGCATTTTAAGCCATCGAATTTTTTTAAGTGTCTGTAAGCAAAATAATTGCTGCCTTTATCGATGGCTGTGTGACTTCATTAAAGATTGTAGTTGTGTGAGATGATGTTTGCTATGTATGTATGTGTCGAACTTTCTGTCAGCATAGAAATGCAAATATTTTTTTTATTAACTATTATCTGTAAACATTTTGGTAATTGGGTTTTTTCAATTGTTTTAATTTTTTACTTTCATAGTAAAATCTTATTTTTTTGGATTTGGCTTTTCCTTATATCTTTCATTGTAAAACAAATATAATTTCAAGTTTTTTTTTTTATTTCCTCTCAATACTTATGTATTTGTTTTAACCTCCTCGTATTGTATCGTATATAAGTAATAATTCTTATTTTAAAATTTGGAATCTTTTACTTTTCAATTTTAATAAAATTTTAATTTACTTTCGCTTCGTACTCTCCCGCCTTTGCTCGCTGTGAACTTCGCATGCGTTCGACCAGCAGTATATAACTAATCGAAGTTTTTGGCTCGCGCCCCCATACGCTTCTTAATCGGACGCATCAGCTGCCAGTTCGAGTAAACACTTAATGCTTTATTTAACTGCCGCATCCACCTAACTTACTTTATGTATGTATATGTATAATTTTACTTCCATTTCTTTTATTTCCATTTCAATATTTTTATTTGTTTGGATTTTTTGTAATTTTTGTTTTGGTATGTAATTGCAACTCTTCTTTTTTAGCAACTCTTAATGTATATATGGTATATAAGTCTGTTGTATTTTTATTTTAAACGTACTTTTCAGTGTTTACTATTTTTGTAATCAAATTGTGGAGATCTCTATAAATACTTTTTAAGTTTTAAGGGTTTTCACTGTTATTTATTTATTAATTTTTTCCTTTGCTGTAGCTACGCAGTTTTTTGGTTAATTTTATATAACTTTTTAAGTCTGATTTTAATTTATTTTCGGTTTTTATCTATTATTCGTTTCACTTCTTTGCTTTGTTGTATGAATTTGTAAGAAGTCTGTCAGTTAGTAGTGTTTTTGTATTTTAAAAATGAAATGATCGTTCCCCTTTTTGCGAATTTCATTATTTGTTTGTTTGTATGTGTATGTATGTATGTGGCGATACGAGTATTTGCATGCGATTTATTTTGCATTACGTTTCAATATTTTCAGTTTTGTTTTTCATGAATTTAAATTGAAACTGTTCGCTGGGTTGGTAGTGTGCTGTTGGGGAATTAGGCGCGTGCTTTGCGTACACCTGAAATGAAAGAAAAGATGACATGCACATATGTAATACACAATACAACTGAATGTCAAAAAATATTATTTAAAAACGTTGTTGTTTTAAATTTAAAAAATACCATAACAAGCCATTCCATTGAGGATAGCTTCTTGAAAATCATAAAATACGAGGAGAGTGAGGTGTGGTTCCAATCTATGAATATTTTCTGATCTTTCAGTTTAAGGGTAGCCCCGCATTGTTTCCTTCCATGAAGCATGGATTTTGAACAAACATAAAATAAGAATGTTAAGGAAATATTACTAGATGTGGGTCTGTTCACTCAATAAAGGAAGGAGACTTTACTTGAGTGCGTTTCCAGAGAGAAAAAACGTTGCCCTGATTATTACATATAAACACTTCACTCTAATGAACTTCCGTTATGTGGGTAAGGCATGAACAACAACTATTGGACGAGTCTGTGTAGTATGCGTATGCGTATGCGAACTATTTTTCTATTTTTCACACCACCAATTAGCTCCACGGCCGCAATGAGCCTGGCGGTCCTGCAATTTAAAAAAACCCGTAAAAATTGACCGGCACCTTCTTCCCACTTAAAAAATATCATTGACAAATAAATTAATAACAAAATCAACACGGAGTCAGAGGAAGATTTTCTACTCCGTTTACCCATCAGGTCTGGCAAAGATCTAGAACAGAGGCTCAACGTTTTACTCAGGATCAACTCACCTGGCTTATACACTGCATCGGCGTCCGTCGATTAGGAGCCTGAACCAATCGCATAGGGCAATAGCCAGACTTACAGCCTACAGGCGGCGGCAACCAGTGATGCACGAGGGATAGCAGAAATCCAAAAGAAATTGGAATACTTCACCTGTGCTTTTGAGCATTGATTAGGGTTGGTATGGAATCCAACAAAGCGATAGGGTTAGACAGTTGAGGTTTTACTCAGTTTCGAAGAAATAACGTTATCAAAAAGTGCTTGCTGGCAGAAGTAAAGAAACCAAAAGCAGTGTGGCACGGTGCGGTTGGCTTTTGCTCACTTGTCACAACAAACGTATAAGAGATGGTCCGTGATAGGTGATTTAAGGCCGTTTCCAGGTTTGTGTTGCGCCACTTGAGGCTGTCCTACCGCAGCGCTTAATGCGTAATAATAAAACGCCTAGCAACACAATAAGTTGGTATCAATTTAGCCAGCTGGCGCTTATTAAAATATCTTAAGGACCAGAAAGGAGAGGATGGCTGCGAAAATCACTCTGCCAATCAAGGCACATGGCGGGCAGCAAGTCACACGCCGCTCAGAGGCTTCCTAGGCAAAGCAGCCCAGGCATATTGCAGTACTAACTGCACGAGTGCCCACGGTATAGTGCCCACGGCAGTCCCCCCAGAGGAAACTCACTTAGACAACAGGTAGTCCATTGTGATACCACATTAAACAAAATTTTTGGAACGGTTACTGTGTTAAAACTAAGAGAAGCGCTAGGTGCTCACAGCAAAGTTTCGCAGACAGCTGATGTCCACCGTGTTGAAGAAATGCGCACCGAGGAGCTTAAACCTTATTCTAGTATAAGAGTTGAGAGCTGGCATTTAGCTAGCTGCAGTAACCCTTGACCGCCCGAGGTCCACAACCGGCCAAAAGGACCTTGCAACTTTGCATGTCGGGGTTTTTTTCCCAGCGCTCGCGGAGCCGACTGTAAGCCTATCTGTCCAGGAGCAGACCACAGATTGCCAACGGAACTCCTATGCCCTTCCCATCCGAAGCGATGTCCTCGAGGGTGCCCTGCCTAACCAGTTCATCAGCCCTGCAATTTCCAGTTATATCACTGTGCCCTGAGACCCAGATCAGCTTGATCTGAAAGTAATTCAGGTGAGAGGGAGGTCAGGCATTCCCCGACCAGTTTTGAACATACCATTAGCGATCCCAGCGCCCTGATTGCCGCCTGGCTATCAGTGTATATATTTACCTTCCTTATCGACAAT
Organism: Rhagoletis cerasi; assembly: GCA_029783565.1. Taxonomy (NCBI): domain Eukaryota; kingdom Metazoa; phylum Arthropoda; class Insecta; order Diptera; family Tephritidae; genus Rhagoletis; species Rhagoletis cerasi. The sequence continues at coordinate 2,853 of JAPVRG010192647.1, read as the reverse complement.
ATAATGGTACACAGCCAATCGGCTGCCTCTTTTATAGCGGCCACCTCGGCCTGAAAAACGCTGCAGACATCCGGCAGTCTAAACGTAAGATCTGCCGAGAGTTCCTAACAGTAGACACCTCCTCCAACTCTCCCTTCCAGCTTCGATCCTTTCGGTGACATTAAATCCACTTCAAAATCTCCCAACGTCAAAGTGACACGGGCTCTTGCGGTGGAAGGGAGACTTTTTAGCAAATTAGTGTCATAGACCATTCAGCGTCTTGCAAAAATCTAGATTTATGCGAGATTCCCACTCTCCGACGGAAGGGAAAGATTACGCAACTAAAATGCGTTTGAGCGTACTCCTGGAACAATAATGCGGGTGGAAACGTAAGCTTATTTGCTGAAACAGCCTGTAAATTTAGCTTTCCTCCGGATTGAAAAATCAAAAAGCAGATCAAAAAAGTTATTATAGATGGAACCGACGATGCAGAAAATAAAGGAGGCACCGTTCGCGGACTGCTAGCCCTCTCTTCATCGATTTGACAGCTTCCACCTATTCGATGACGTCCTAAAAGATTTTTCGCACTAGGGATGAAATTTAAATTTTCAAATTTTACCTTTGCCGAAAAAATAGATAAATGTACCTAAAAAGTAAATATGTATTCTTATGGTTATACATTTTTGATAGTGGGTGGATAGCCTCTCCTTTCGGTACCATATTTACTTTTTGACTCACATAAAACCACCTTTGCTATTAAAAATGGCCTTGAATGGAATTTCCCCGAGCAGTTCAAGCCAAAAACTATGTTTTAACCACTGTTTATGCCCATTTAGAAAGGAAAGCTATTGGAAAAGTTCCCCACACTTGAAAAGGCGTTCAAAATAAAGAAGGTTTTAGAAAAAACTGCAGAGCATTCCAAAAAAATTTCGAAAATTGCCTCTCTGCTTTGCGAAGTTGCGCCAGTTGCTCATCCTGCGGCAGTTAAATCCTTCTGAACTTGGTACATCCATTTAATTCGTTGGCGCCTTTGCTTTCCCGTTAGGAAATTACAGCCACTACTGAAGTCGAAATTGCTAACCGTAACATTTTATTAAAAAAATATTAACTTACGAAAAACCTGCCTGACATGGCGCAACTTTAAAGAATGAGGTGTAATAGCTTACGTTTTTATTGCTTTTTGCAAAACTTTGGTTGTAGAGAAAAATGAGTCCCCGGTAGAAAATAAAATTTGTTCTTAGCACTTCCCTAATTAAAGGAGAAGCTCCGTATTAGCAAGTAAATTATGAATTGGCAGCAGTACGTATTGGCTTTGAGCCGCACCTTACCGTTAAATGCGAAACCCCAAAAAATAAACTCCGTTCTAATGAAGTTCATGTTCCAGGAATTTACAAGCAATTTTTACTCCACCCACAGGTATCACCTGAGCTGAATAAAGCGAAAGCGTGATTAACATGGGGAAGTTATGACGGAGCGTTCTACTACGTATGTATGTAAGCATAAAAGAGAAAAACAAATAAGTAAAACCAAATGAAATTTGCAGTGACTACAAAACCGTGGGAGCGATGCGCATTGACTAATAGTGGAAATAAAGGATAGCTGCTATTATGTATGTAGCCTGCTATCGGGTCGTAAAAAGTCACGTTTAATTTGATTTGCCTTGTGTACTTTATTTTGCCAGTCAGGCCATTATACTTATATACATATGTATGTAAGTATATACTTCTGCGGAAGAGCAGTGAAATGGTTGCAACGTGGACAAAGTAAACAAATAACAGGAAAGCACAACATACACATACAGGATAGCGTAGGGATGGGCACCATTGGCTAGACAATGTTTGATTTGTTAAAACAAAATAATAATACCTCGACACTGGCGTCTATAACACATTTTGTGAAAAAAATTTTGGTAAGAATTTTGTACGGCTACAGCGTACCAGCGTAGCGGCGACCAAAAAATAAAATTTACTAAAATCGTCCAGAAAGTTAAGTGAACCTCGTAAAAATAAAGCAAACTATTTTAACGGGCCATAATATAACGAAACATGTAAATTTGTGACGGAAATAAAAAGTATGGACAATCTAATAGTCCGTTTTCTAGTTAACCCAAGAAAACCAAGATAATTTTTTTGTCATTTAATATTAATGTTCACCTGTGAGGCTTTTTTAGAAAAAATACCAAATTTTTCGTTTTAAAACCTTCAATTTGTTCAAAAAAAGTGCTTAGACTTATATCAGAAGTTTTGAAAGTAAAGAACTAAATATATTAAATTCGTAAATCTAATATTAACAAAACCAAAATTCAAATTGAAAGTGACCATATTTTTCATCGTTTTTTTCTTAAAGGGATTGCTACAAAAAACATTTCAGTACAAATTAACTGAAAGAATTCAAATTAATCTCAAAACCAGTTGCCCTACTTTCAAACACAAATGAAATTAAAGGATTATTTTACTATAATGACTTGCTTAAAAAAAATTATTTTTTTTTACAAAATGTGTGTCTATCTAGTACTCTAGGGTTAATTTAAAAGCACAATGTTTTACAGGGCTGCAAAACGGTTTTGAACCGAACCGGTTTTTGAACCGAACTGCCGCTTTTTTCGGGTCTCGAACCGAACCTCTAACCGAACCGTTTTTATTTTCAAATGCCAAAACCGAACCGAAAACCACTCTAAAAAATGGTTCGGTTCGGTTCAAAATAAAAATCTTCTGCAGCATTTTCCAACACATCTTTGTCTAAAAATGTAATCTTTTGGTAAAACTGCTAACCTTTTTTTTGATGGCAACAAACCCTAAGCTAGGATTTTAATTGTCAATTCGAAGTTCTTCAAGTATGGAAACCAGTTCAATATCAAAAGTTCCTTGAAACAAA
>JAPVRG010192326.1:0-13352 GCA_029783565.1 Rhagoletis cerasi | reverse complement strand
CACCTCAGTGGATTCGTCAATAAGCAGAATTGTCGCATTTGGGCGAATGATAAGCCAAGAGTGCTTGTCGAAAAACCAATGCACCCACAAAGAGTGACTGTTTGGTGCACTTTATGGGCTGGCGGCATCATCGGGCCGTATTTTTTCCAAAATGAGGCCGGTCAGGCAGTTACTGTGAATGGTGTTCGCTATCCTGAGATGATAACGAACTTTTTATGGCCCGAATTGGAACATATGGATGTGGACGATATGTGGTTCCAACACGATGGTGCCACTTGCCACACAGCCAACGAAACAATGGCTCTTTTGCGCGACAAATTCAATGGCCGTGTTATCTCACGTCGTGGCGATGTCAATTGGCCACCAAGATCATGTGATTTGACACCGTTGGACTACTTTCTTTGGGGTTATTTGAAAGGAAAGGTGTACGTCGATAAGCCAGCAATAATTCAAGAGCTAAAAGATGAGATAATTCGGCACATTAACGGCATAGAACCTCAATTATGCCTCAGCGTCATCGAAAATTTGGACCATCGGATGGAGGTGTTGCGCCGAGGTCGCGGCGTACATTTGGCCGATATTTTATTCCATACATAATTGAACCACACCATATTATCATAATAAAAAGAAATTACAATAATTTCCAAAATAATTTGTGTTTTATTTAAAATCAACATCTTCCCTTAAAATTTAACCACCCTTTAGTACGCAAGCAACGAGAACTGCAGCAACGACAGTCAAGAACTGCTAACAACGGCTGTGTTACGAAAGCTGTGGCTACCAACCATTCCGTTGCTGTATGACAGAATTTGTAGCAATGGCATGTGCAGACATAGAGATTGTTGAGGTCGTTAGAGTAGCGGCGCTGATGGGCGCGGGCACATCACCATGGCGATACTTCATTAACGCAACTTAAGTCGGAGTTTGTGTTATTAAATGCTCAGCAGTTACTAAGCTGACAAAACGCACGAGGCGACAGACGAGGCAAGCAGTGTTGGAAGTTGCAGCCATAACCAAGCATTCACCTATCCATCCGATCGCCTATACAAGTACCTTTGTATGTATTCCTCCTGTGCTTTAAATCCACTCGTATTTGCTAGGATACGGTTGCGGTGAATTCGTCTACGCTGCAGCATTACTGCACCTTTCCATAAGCACCCTCCAGCTGAGTTGGCGCTATCAATTCAAAATGTAAACGTCGAGCCAACCAATGTTGACAGCAACACCAACATAACAAAAACAAAGTAGCAACAACAAAAAACTGTTGCTACGCTATGTAATGTGAGTATTGATGATATAATGAAAGAAGCTGTATCAATGCAGATCTACAAGGATTGGACTTGTGGGGGATGGAAAGCGGTCGGAGAGCAGTGCAAACTGCGTTGGGTGTATTGAGTAGAAGTAAATTAAAACGATTTTAATTACGGTTACCACGACGACGATGAATGGAAATGTCAACGGTGAGCTTGCGAATCTACCTATAATACTCCAGATGTACGTAAGAATGCAAGAAAACAGCGAGCGAGTCAACAGTTTATGTGCTGCGGGCGGTAGCAACGACGAAAAACACGCGTAACGGATGGTGCAGGCAGGCCATCAGGTAGGCACGCAGAATAACAGCGGGTGGCAGAAACATACATACATATATGTGCATACCCTGCAGGGAAGGCTACTAGTTAGGAATTAGAATTCTACCAGTTAGTAGTCTTCACGCGACGCCACAGCCAACACTTGTGAGTAAAGCAATATTTCCCAGTCGGAAATGCAACTGCTTTAAAAGCAATTTAAAAAGTACTTTTTTACGAACTACAAGTGGTTGGAATTCTTCCTTTTTTCATATAAGCAACTAACTTTATTAACATGGCGATGTCCTAGGAGCATGTCAATTGTCCGACTCTGCATATGATTTCAACTACTTTAAAATGCATTTGGTTTAGGCAACTTTAAAATGAATATTTTTCGTTTGAATACGAATTCGTTCTGCACTTCACAGATGCTTTTTCATAATTCGGAGACACAAAGAAAAAATCTTATTATCATTTTCGCATTTTGCCTCTGACGGCATTCGAACCCGTACCTTCTGGAAGCCAACAAATTACAGAAAGCAGCTCTGCACACTCAGCTACAGCCAGACATGCAAATATGTTCTCAAATGTTCGCTTTGAATTACGATGAGCAAATAAATAGTCCGCCTCTGCATATGATTTAAACTACTTTCAAATGCATTTGGCTTAAAAGTAGTTTGTTTCCAACTACTTTCTTAATTGATGGTTCATTGGGCATTTGTTCCAAAGTAATTTTTCAACTAGTTGTTTAAAAAAAAATCACTTCCTTCCGACAGGGTTGCGTTTTTGTTTTGACTTTGGCATTTCAAAGGCAGATGTCGCTGATCGCATAAGCTGTTCGAAATTGTCGAACTGGTAGGCCATCGCTTTAGCTCAAACCAGTTCATGAACTGGTATTTTTGTTGACTGGTTGGACTTTTCACTGCAGGGTAGTTGTATGTACATACACATCCGCAATGAAAACAAACCTCAGTGCTTTTGTAAGTGAAGAACGTAGCAACAGCTTTGACTTTGGTTTCAGCTTTTGCTTTGTTTTGGATTGGGAGCATCGACAAAAGAGGTTAAAACGTATGCCAGCGGGATAACAGTGAATTATTGCACGTGCCAGCAACGTGCTGTGTTTCCTACTCATATTCGAACGTCAACTCACTATGGCTGCGAAATAACGATACGCTGAACAATAGTAAAGTGAAAGCACACATGCATTGGTAAATGTATTCGTATATGGACATACATTTGTACATACCCTGTAGGTAAAGGCACCAGCTTTGAACTAGTATTCTACCAGTTAGCTTTTCAGCTCTACTAGTTCGTCTTCCATCCTTTTGCCATGCTAGCGACTGGTATTTTTAGCATGGCTAGAAGCATCATACCAGTTTACGGAATAAGTATGTCATTTTGCTCGCGCCGCTTCAACAGTTCCAATGGCTAACGTGCTGTTTGAGTGATCCTCGAGTCCTCGGACAGCGATTTTTTTTTAAATTCCTTTTTAATGTATTTTTTACTTAATGTATATTTGTTTAAATCTTATGTTTTTATTGTAATTTTAAAGTTTTATTAATTTAAAAAGTAATTTTTTTTAGTGTAATTTAATTTTTACCATATTTAAGGGTTTAGATTTTTTCCAACTGAAATTAAATCTACGAATTTATAGTTTACTTTTAAGCTGAAAATTTCACATTTACTTACTTCAAACACATCCAAGAGGATTCGTACCTGCCATCTCAGAACCAGAAGCGGTAGTCTCCACGTGCGCCACCGCCGACACTTGTGAGAAAGGCAATTACTTAACCCTCGGTGTACAAGGTGAAAAATTAAGTATTAAAGAGTTATAAAATTACTGGGGTTGAAATAACCCCACCTCGTACACCGAACGTTCATTGGGTTTTACTGTTTTTTTTTTTGACAATTCAAAGTCAGATGTCGCTAATCGCATAAGTTGATCTAGATTTTCGAACAGGTGGGCCACCGCTTTAGCTCAAATCAGTTAAATAACTGGTATTTTTATTGACTGGTTTGACTTTTCACTGCAGGGTATGTACATATATATGTATGTACAAGTACATAAGTATGTAAATACATCCACATGCATTTATGTAAGCTCATACACATGTGTGAGCGTGGAGAAAAGCGAAAATAAAGCAGCTAAGTCTGCTATTGAAAGCGAGATTTGCATACCAATGTTTTATTTCACAAAAAACAATGACATTGTTTAAATGAGAATTCAAAGGTTACTCTAAAACGAGTAGATACGAGATAGTGAAAATATTTTATATACATCAGCATATTAAATTTGACATTCGAATAATTTAATGTGTATGTATTTATTTATTTTTGTGAAATGTTTGATTAGCCGCCTATTACTTCTACACTATTTTGGGAACAAACGAATTGGATTCAGTAAGTTCCTATAGTCTCCGTAGGAAGGATTAAATCTCGGGTAAGAAATCAGTGGGACTCTGTTTGTAGTAGTATGAAGAAACTCGGTGCGAGTAATACCGAAACTGTGGACACAAGGCACAAGGAATTACAAGAGCTTCAGTCCTACACACCGTATCGTTGGGAAAGCTTGACCCGCGATAACTTCCACAAACACATTAAATCGTAAAATCTGCGACTTTGAACACATCACACAGTATGCTTCAATATTGTTGTTCAAACCTCATCTTGGTCGCACGGGGAGGGACGTGAGCTTCGCCTCTATACAAATGAGACGCCTATGTTGCAATTCAAAATCTTTCAGATGTATTCCTCGAAAGTCGTAAGAAGTGCACACAAGGCCCAGGAGTATACTTAACCGGCAAAACGGCCTTCACATTTCACGCGACATTTTGCAGACATCAAATCCAGCTACATATTTTGTGCTCTTAAAGTCTGCTTCTCTGATCAAAGAGTCTCGGATAATGCAGCGCTTATGGCGGCAGGATTGCACCACCTGACTTACTGGCAAAGAAGGCTTTATTTGCCACTACGAGCTGAGCCGTTGTGCCTATTGTACGATCGCTTGCAACAAGACGCACCTTAGCTTGTACGACTGCCTTGGACATTTCCTGAAGCGTTTTGAATTTGATGAATATGGCAACTGCGAAAGCAGTGGCATAAACTCTCCCGTAGATGAAATTGGGATGTAGTGCGCCCCATAGCAGCAACAATATCAACGAAGTTAGGAAAAAATGGGCGTTTTTGTTCGGTTAAACGAGGAGGAAGAGCTTCCCTGGCTTTTATGCAGAGTAGCTAAACCATCAGTTGGCTTGACGAACGGAGATTCCGAACGCGCCGACGTACTCACGAACTGGACTCTTGACTTCTGTTAAAGGAGTCGAACGGTGATATAGAATGGTGGGCAAAAAATCACTAAGACAGATACTACCAATAGAGCCCAGAGCTCAATTCCGTCTCACGACCGTAAAGAGGAAAACGGTACTCTGACGATAGGAGGTTAAGTTCAGATTAAAGACTCGCACTGACGGTGCTTCGATGCTTGCCTCTGGTAAAAAAGGCCCTCGCAAAAACTGAGACACAGTCACCCAAACTATCATAACTTATGGAGCTCTAGCCTGAAGGAAAGCAATGGATAAAAGTAGCAATTGAATAATATTCAGATGAAGGTATTCAGAGACTCGCTTGCCTCGGTATATAAGGCGGTGTGAGCATCGAATCCCAAGAAGTGTGATCTTAGTTCGTTTCTATTAGGATAAACTACTTACCCCTGGGAAGAAACGATTTACAGTGATCGCTCGAAGATGGAGTTTGAACTACCTTAGCGTACTTTCAATAAGCCACTTGGAGATACTGAAAACCCCCAGCAACCAAAAACAAGTGGACTAACGAAGTATTGAAGTATAATCAATACGTAGTAAGGCTTATTATCAGCGTTATCACAAGACACTGTGCTATTGAGTACATCAGTGAGTTCTCCCTTCAGAAGTAGTCATATTGAAGAAGAGGAGGAATCGCTTTACCATTTTCGAACGCGGCTTTACTATAAAAATACGTAAAAATTACGCCGATTAAAGGTACATATATATTTGTCTCCTCCTGAAAATATCAATCAGCAAATGTGTCTTCAGACGGGAGTATAGGCATTGAATAAAGAAGAACCCAACTTCAGCGAGGAGAATACCAAAAAGATTTCGATTTATAAGAGATCTATGAAATTGCCTAAAAGAAAACAAAGATTTTGAAGTCCTATACTTCTGGGCTTCCGCATACAACCTTACAAGTACTAGGAGTTAAGAGCTGGTGAGCTTTAGAAATTAATTCCAAAAAAGTATTTTGTAAAAATAGCAACCTCCACTTCCTCATCATCAGTACTTTTTTCAGCCGAAAACTTTTTTTTTAGTTTTGAACATAAAGGATAATCTGAAAGAGCTATGTCTGGACTGCAGAATTCGAAAGGGTTACACATTTTCCTCCAATTTTTTTTCAGAGGTACAACTTTCAGAACAGGTTTTCGGCTTTTTCAACACAATCCATTGTCAGTCATGCTTCTTTCCCTTTGCCAATTCAAGGAAAAGTTCCCCCTACCAGGGTTTTCCAGAAATGCATAAGTAGGTATTGGTAAATCCATCGCAGAGTACTTATAATCAACTGTCGCTAACGATGTAATAATATGCCATTTGTGTAAATCTCCAAGTTTTCTAGGCAACCTATTTTATATTAAAGCCTCATATGTTACTTCTTATGAATTTAAGTATGTAGACTTTTCTCATGCGCAAGTGAAACTTTCTGATTTCCATTTAAAGCATATTCCTTCTAATCTACTTTTTTGTGATTGAGCTTTAAAATCAGTACGCTGCGTCAAATAATTCACATATTTTCCGCTGTCTTTTCAGGCAACATCATTTACACCAACCAAGTCAACATTTGGATATAGCAACAAGTCAACAGCATTTGACTTTAAATAAAATGAGTTGTACACTGTATGGGTGACAAAATAGAAAAGCATAAAAACTCATCCAACAGAGAGTTTCTTGATGGCGAAATCAACGCATGGAAGGAAATGCAGCATCAACGGCAACTAAGTGGCAACAACAGCGTGCGTCGCAACAGCAGCAGCAGCAGCAAAAACAGCAGAAACAACGACGTCAACAGCGGAAACCACAGCGCCAACAGCTGTGTGTGTCAACACAGTGCAGTGCGGGAAGCTGATTAACTTGGCAACCCCTGCCACACACACAAACACACCTGTCACCCCTCTAGCTAACTTGCCGCCAATTTCTAAAGTATGAAATTATTTATGTGCGAGTAACTAAAACGAAGAAATGCGTGTGTGTTAGCTGGTAATTTCACCCTCACCCAGAATTTGTTTTTTTTTTCGTTTTGCTTTTTTTTATTTACTTACTTGTACGAGCCACATATCAACACTGGTGGGGCTGACGTGCAACCAAAGGAGCAGCAGTCGCTTTTCAGCGGCATTGTTGCACTCACTCTTGTTGATGTTGTGGCATTTTACTTGGCGTTCAGTTTATTTTTATTCTATTTATTTATTTTTTTATTCATTTCCACACCCACCACAATTTGCAGGCAACTAAAAATATTTACACTTGTTTATTTAAATATCCGCGGTGTTGACACCGACTCACTCTGTGCCATACTGTGCTGGGAGTAAGGGGTGTTGTTTAACTTTAAAATGTTTTATCTTCTTACTTGCACTGGCAATTTGAAAGTTTTACGGAATACGAAATGAAAATGAAGAAATTTCGAAATGGTATGACAATGTAGTTTGTAGATAACTGAAAGGTATTTAAAGGGAGCTCTTGGGAACAGATTAAATCGACTAGATGCTAATTTAAGAATATCAATAAATAATAAGGTATATATAAAGGCTGGAACTATCCATATATTTGAATAATATCCGTTCACTAGGTTATCCGGATATCTTCAAATTTACTGAATCTATCTAGTTCCAAAATAAATAATAAACGCTCAATGAAAGCGAACCATCTCACACATTTATCAAGAACGCTCTAATGGCCTTAATTATAACTTGTCACTCTTTAATAGAAATTCATGCAGGGACCGAAAATAACAGTTATTTTTTGCAACCATTAAACTTGGCCAGATATTTTTTAAGTCCGAAATAAATGTCCTTTCCGGATAATAAACAAACCGATTATCCAAATTAAACAAATTCGGTATCAAATGAAAGAAGACGAGAATAGTTATAAAACTGAAATGTATAAACGAGGAAGGCCACCTATTGAAACATATTTCAACAAAAAATTCTGTTTATCATAGAACAAACCTTGGGTCAGGTATATGAAATTATTTTGAATTAAATTATAAAACAAAAATATAAATTGAGTTAATAACCTTCGTTCGTTATTTCTTTTTACAAGCTATTTAAGCCCCCTTTCATTTGATACCAAATATGTTTAATTTGGATAAGCGGTTTGTTTATTACCCGGAAAGGTATTTTATTTCGGATTTAAAAAATATTTTGCCAAGTTTAACTGTTGGAAAGAATAACTGCTATTTTCGGTCCCTGAATTCATGCTAACAAAAATATCGTAGATGTTGCGACTCAGAAGAAATCAAAGGCATCTAAGAACTTTTTCTTAGAACTGGAACAACCCATCAAGTAGTTATCGGGGTCGATAACAAGCTGCTTTTTTTTTATAGGTGAACGGACGGGAATAAAACGAACCCTCCAAAATATGTCTCGTTCTAAATCATTTCAGTAAATTATGGCATATATATTTTCCCCAGATAACCAATTCTATATAGCACAGGGCATAAATACCATTTAAGACAATATAAAATTTACTTACAGTAAACTTTTTTTCTTTTGCCTACATATGTATCTCTACATTACATTATTTTTTTTATTTTACATTTTTTAGTTACATTTTTTCCCAACGTACTAGCTTTGACCTAAACAAACAAACAAACAAATTTTTCTAAATATGAACCAAATCGGACTATAAATATGGGTTTTTCAAATATCTCGACTCCTGCACGACCTAGCGCATATCTAGTCCTTCAGTTTTCGAGATATCCGACTGAAGTTTGATGAGAGGGTGTTTTTTTAAATAAGAAAGTAATCATTTGTCGGAACCGACAAAATCGGACCACTAAAACATATAGCTCCCAAATAACTGATTGTTCAGATATATGATTTTGCTTAATAACTTCTCCATTTAGATACGCCTCTAAGATCACGAAATTCGTAAAAATTATTAAGATCGGACGACTAAAATATATAGCTGCTATACAACTGATTGTTTAGATTAAATGTTTTGCTTTACAACTCTTTTTATTAAGACAGCCACAACCACGAAATTTTGTGAGAAATTTATACAGATAAAAGTATACAGAGAAAATCATCAACATTGGTGCTCTATGAAGTATATCGCCTTAACCCATGATTGTTCAGATATGAAGTTTAGGTATAAAGAAATTTTCTTTTATTAAGGATGTTTTTTATAAAGAATTCATGCGCGTATATATGTAATTTTATTATTACATTTATGTATATAAAAAATTTTTGCAAAAGTGTATGCAATAGAACTATCTAAAAACGGCTGAACCGATTTCGATGAAATTTCGAATAATCCTCAGGACATGTTTAACCCTAGAAGGACATTTATATTTTTAGTACACTAAAGACATTCTTCGTCGAAACGACGACACTCACTTTTAACCTAACCCCAAACTGCACCAATACCCAGACACAATATAATAAAATCGCCATTTCTTATTCGGAATATTTATTTAATAATTTGAATACTTGTTAATTCATTTGAATGTGATATTAAACTTAAAATTTAAATTATTCACAATAAAAGAAAACAATAATAAACTGTATAATGCAATGGAGCGTCGTCGAAACGACGAAGAATGTACGTCTAGGGTTAAAGAGTGCACATAGAAATGTGTTAGCTGTCCGACGACTAGAACCGGAGTTATGATCAAAAACGGTACCATGCCTTTTCGCCCATACACATTCTCATATAATAAAAAACAACATGTTCACATCATGGTTTTACTGTCATTCGTTCTTTTCATTCTTGATTTAGGACTTGCTTTTTCTGGAATTGCTACTTTGTTGGATAAAATTAGAGACGACAGCGATTTGTTCGTAATTCGCATGGTATTTAGATTTGAATTACCTACAATTTTGTATGGCGAAATACGTTATTCGAAAGATAATTTGAGCTGGGTTTACGAATGGGGGGCGAACTACGTAATTGGGGTGCCGTGGGAAAGCCATATAAGGGTGAGTGTTGTTCCCATTTTTACTCACATTTTGCAATAACTGTTATTTATGAAAACATTTTTATGTCATTATGGAAGACCATTGTTTAATTATATTAAAATTAATGTTATTTTGTGAATAAGGTATTGGGATCTTGAGTATTTAAGTTTTAATTTTTTGTTCTTTTCTCATATGAAAAATGCAGCCATTTACAGAGCGCAGGGGAACATTTGCGCTATAATAGGAAAAAAATCCCGGAAAATCCCGAGAGAATTACGAAAGGCCTAAAATATTCCAGAAACGTCCCGAAAAAGTCCTAAAAGTTCTTGGAAAATCCCGAAAATTAAAACACGAAAAATCCCAAAAAATACCAAAGAAAAAGTTGGTATATTTGCTAAGCATTACATCATATTATATGTAGAACATATTCTTTTTAACCGACTTAAAAAAAAGGAGGAGGTTGTCAATTCGTCGGAATATTTTTCAATCTATGTATGTTACCGGGATAACTTTGCACCACGTGAACCGTTTTTGATAATTATTTTTTTATCAGAAAAATGGTACCTCAAGTGTGGTCCCATACTAATTTTGTTTAGTTCCGATCATTACATCATGAATACATTAAGGGTTCTACTAAATTTTTATATGAGAATCGAAGTGGGTTTAATTTTTTGCTTAGAAATTACTTGTTTCCTTAAATATTTCTTGTTTTAAATATTTTCCAAACATTTTTGTAGAATTGACCTATGGTCATTACACATTAAATGCAGATAAAATAATTTTTTTATAAAGAAACACAAAATTTAAATATTACCTTAATTTTTAGTTTTTAAAATTGCGTTCAATATTCCCAACATTTTTTAGGCCAATCCATACACTTTAAAACTATTTAAACAAAAAATCTAGTGACTCGGGATTTTTAATACATTTGTAATAGTATACATATGTATGTATATACACATATGATGTAATTTGCATAGACCGCCTGTAAGCTATTTCTACATACATACACATACATACATTTTGGTATGCTCTAATTCAAATAAATATACTCTGGGAATTGTTTCTATCCTTGAACAAATTATTTTTATTTTTAAATCAGCCTGTTACACTTACTTGATTGCTTTCAATTAAATAATTGGTGTTCGACGCATAATTGCTTCATCAAATTAAGAGCCGACACATCATAGATTCGCTTGTAGAAGAACGAATTTCCCACAATGCTCCAAGCAGACAGTAATTGAAAGTTATCAAACAAACGATTTGGCATTTATTGATATCTCACTTTCCACTTTCACTGAGGCTCGCAAGAAGCAAGTCAACGCACACGAGGCAATCAGATTAAGAATGCAAAGCATTTATGCTGATACGGCGAACAATAGCTTAATCCAATTGCTTTCTTGTTCAATTTTAAAAGTCGCATCACGAAAATCCAAGTGCAGCAATTTTATTGGCTTATCAATTTAACGCGTCAAAAAGCCCATAAACATTTGAGCGCGCCAATGTTGCCGCTAGCAATAAAAAAATCACAACAACAAAACGAATGCAGATATTAGGCGCCTAAATTCGACTGTTTGCGCGCCAAAACTTGCACGGTTCACAAACATGTACTCGTATGTACATATGTATGTGTGCACATTAATACGAGCGCTACACTTGCCAATTGAACGGCTGTGCGCCTGAATGTAGACTATAAAATTTAGGGCAACAAACACTTATATGCATAAGAGGCTGGCACGCGCGATTCCGGAGAAGGAGACAACAACAACAGCACAAGTGAAAATAAATTGGCGCTACACATGATTTGTCTCTTTGTTTTTCTTGACTTTTTTATATTCACTTTTTATTTACGTTGATTTTCTTTATTACACTTTCATACATGCAAATTTACACACAACCATTTTGTTTTCGTTTATTATATTACACCAAAAAAAAGATAAAAATAAAAAAATTTAAATTCAAAGCAAAAAAATTATAACTCGAAATCGGTGCGGATACTTTATTGCAATTTTCTTATTTACCAATTTAGTTAGTCGCTCTATTAAGCAAATGTTCTTTACTACGATTTTCGTAAATTACAAACTTCGCTCGGATTTGAGTGAAGATGCGTATATTTAACTCCTCTAACTGTTTCACTTCGCGGCACGTAAGGAACTGTTCAACTATTTGCGCAAGGACGATATTTTATAAACGGCCAAATCATAACAGTGCCGGTATTCAAACAACTCGAAACTCGGCGTAAACTTTGAAGGTTGACTTTTGTTTGTGGATATTAAAACCAAGTTTCGTTGCTCTCGAGTTCCAAAGTTGCTTGGTTTTCTTATGCGCAGGCGCGCGCCAAATTTCCAGGATACATATGCGGAGCGCTCACAAAGACATACAAAATGTGGGTTAAAGCAAAAGATAACTTTGTGGCGACTGAGTGTGGGTTGTAGATAAAAAAACAGCTGATTTTCTTTTTTGAATTTTCTTTTTGCTTTGAATTGTAGCAGACGCAACTGGTGGTTTCACAGCTAAGAGGATATGTGTACATATGTGCAATGCTAAGTAACCATGAGTATGCATTTGTTTACATATGATAGCTCTCTAAGCGTTAAAACATTGCAAAGCATAATTAAATTGATAAACATTTAAAGATACGAAATTCTTACTCGATTTAGTTTATGCATTTTATGCTCTTTATTACATACTAGCCGATAACCGCGGGTTTAGGACGCAACTCCGTACATACATAGATACATACATACATAAGGTACGTTCGTTTACAATCTCCAGTAAAAAACAACCAACAGCAAAATTCCGGCGAAATGTCATCTATTCTCTCAAAATATCCTCAATAGAACGCGAACAGAAAATTTGCAGAAAATTGGAAGTTAGACCAACAGCTGATTTTGATTAGCGTTTTCCTGATGGCAAATTGCTGTTGGCAAAAATTTTTCCAGCAGAAACTAACAGCTTACCCTCAAAATGAAATGTCACTTTGCTCTCTCAATTTCCCCTACTTTGCAAGTTATTTGCGTATGCGAACGCAAAAGCCTGATAGTTTTTGATAACTTTCAATAATTACCAGGTACGCGAACGCAATTATAATTTGATGGGTGTATATATAAAAGAAGAGGAAGATACATGCATACATATGTATGTATAAAATTACTTATTGACTAAGAGGTTGCGGTCTGTTACCAAGAGGATGAATTTAACCTACTACTACTTACCAAACTCTAAAGAACGATCGCCGTATACGGGAACCAGCAACGCCTTGGCCAGCTGGGGCTGGAATTTCCTTTTGGCCACTAGGGAACACAAACGATCTGGTTGTTGATATGATACAGCGTGGAGTAAGGCGGAAATTTCTGGAGGCTTGCACATAGAATATGAGGTTACGTTTCTGTAGTGACAGCCAAACTTCACTTAAGGCATTGTGGTCAGTCCTCTAATTACTTCCAAAATATTTCGGTAATGCAAGTCTCCACTCACTTTTGTAGGCAACCTAGAGAACGACCGAACTTCGGCTTCGGCTTCGGCCATGTTCGGCCACAAAAGTTCGGTTCGGTTTCGGTTCGGCTTCGGCAAAAAAAAGCCGAACT
>JAPVRG010192318.1:0-11686 GCA_029783565.1 Rhagoletis cerasi | reverse complement strand
TTAAGAAATTCTCATAAAAATTTTTGCAGTTCAATGCATGTATGGAAGGTTAGGTAAGTTGCCGTTTTATTTTATATTTCTACGTATGTATATATCTTTTGAAATTTGTTTTCATAGTAAAGGAACAATTCAGGTCTTTGACTTATGTACTTTATAATTCGTGGTCGTTGTTTATTTCATTTTTTTCACACATTATTTTTAATAAATAAATAAATAAATAAATAAATATAAAATTATAACGTATCGTTTAGAATCGAAAAGTAAATATATAACACCATGTGTTATTCCCTCTAAGCGTATGTGTGTACATATATATTTAAGTTGCACTGGCAAACCTGCAGGAAATCAACAGCAACAAAAAGTTATTAATTAAATAAAAGTTTAGTTTCACTTCAGAAGTAGTATGTATGGTTAAAAATGGAACAGACAATTACGGCATAAAATCTCCACGTAGTCAATATGCCGTTATGGTGTGGCGGTAAACATAGGTATTTAAGTGAAGTGCCAATTAAAGTAATATCACGATAAATCCCCTTACTGCACTTAATATATTCACCTTTTAATTTGCAATTGGATAACATATTAAAAAGCATGTTTTCTCACACTCTTAAAGTTTCTACTCAACTTGGCAATTTCGCCGTTTCCATATACAAATATACGCACATGTCTACATATCCATGTGCGGAAGTTAATAATTAGTTACCAAGGCAAAAAACATGGTACCGTTCAGTTGAACCGAGGAGAGAGTAGACTTTACCATTGCTCAATGACTTGGCTTGGGGAAATTAAACTTCTTTTTCAGTTTGATACAGCAAAGAAAAGGGAATATCATGAAAAACAAATTTAGCATGAACCTGTCGCAACCAAACTACTATAGAATCAAGCCATTCGTATTCATTTAAGAACTTGCGTGCTACAAATACCAGGGATGAAAAAGTAGGGGCAATTGTAAATTTCTCCGACGTTTGTAGCCTAAAAGGTTTGTTAGGTAAAATCACTTCGTTTTAGGTACAATCACCTTTTGGTCATATAATTTTTTTTAATTTTCTTATTCTTTGTCTGACAACGTGTGGAGGTGAGTTATTTTATCAAGTGGTACAATCATCATCGGTCGGTTTCAATTATGAAACTAGTAATTTTAATTCAAAAAGGTGGTGCCGATATGTTTACTTGATGATTTTTGATTAGATTAATCTAAAAGAAGCATATCACTTTAATTTTACTATTAATGCTATTAATGTTCAGGACTCTCCTTTTAATTAAAATATATGGAAAAAATGGCTTAAATAGCTGCCATAAAGTAATTGTAAAGAACTAAAGCATATCTTACACTGTCTAGCATCATAAATATATGTACGTACGTAGATGGCTTCCCAAACTTTGCAAAACGATCAATTCCAAACATTTTCCATTAAATTTAGGGCCGGAAAATAGAGGGGTTGTACAAAAAGTATGGCCTTGTTTAATTGCCCTTATTGTTGTAGCTATCGGTACCAATCGGTGCGTAATTTTTCTGAAATATTAAAGAAAACAGTACGAGATATGTGACAGTTATTCTTTATACTCTTTTGCATGCTTTTTTGTATAATGTGTTGTGGAATAATTTTCCTTCATCCCTTGTCAAATTTGGTTCGGAGACAAGAAGATGTAAACAGCTGATTTCTATCTATCTAAGATTCAAACCATAGAAAAACAACTACTGGTTATATACAAAAAAATAGAATCAACTAGTACGTAACAACGAGCATTAACACGACTATAAATATTGACTGACATTCAGAAACTATCCAGAACGAAAAATTACACTGAAGATGGCACAGCGCTGAAACCGGGTTGGCTTCAAAAGAAATTTTACAAGGGATGACGCTAAAACGTTTCACAATATATCAACTTAAGCTCAATTTTCATACAAATTTATTATAAATTCATCCACATTTCAAACTTTGTACAAAAATTATGGAATATCAAAAAATTTTCTACAAAATTTCAAACTATGCTATAAAACGGCATACCAGAAATTTTTATAAAAATTCTGAATAAAAATTTTTTTTGTTGGAAATTTATTGAATTTTTTAAATTTTGTAAAAGGTTTGAATTGTGGATTATTATGGTGTTTGTTGCATAACTAGCTAGACTTTTATAAAAAAATAAAATAATTAAATAATTAAATAAACAAAAGAAAAACAACCAAAGCTGGTTTAAATGTTGCTGGCTTAATTAGTTGAGCACAACTGTGTATATGTATCTATTACAAATGAATAAAAAAATGTTGCGTGTTGTTTTTCCTCTGAAACAAAAAAAATTAACATTTGCCTAGGCAAGGACTACATTCTTGCCCATTTAGGTACATCTAATATTTGATATTAGGGTACAATCTTAAATTTCCATTTTTCATCCCTAACAAATACTCGGCAGAAAGTCGGTACGAGTATATACACATGTACATGCATTCATGAGTATGGAGATACTCGTACATATGCTTAAGTAAACGAGAATGCCCATATTTGGTGCACGTCTTGTTGGTATTGGCGCACCAGCTACCTATATAGTTTGCCTGTACGGATAGATATATGTATATGTAGTATGTATGTACCCTGCAGAGAAACACCAAACTATTCAGAAATAATACTAGTTTACAACTATAATTTCCTGACTGAAATCGAACTAGTCAGAAAAAGACCAGATTTGTTCCAATTACAAAACGATTTATTCATGTCTTATTTTATTTGACTTCAACATTTTAAAATAATTAAGTACACAAAAAATAATAATTATTTCAAGTATATTGTAAACCACTAAAACGAGAACATATTCAATTTTCACTGCTGTAAACTATATCAAGCTAGTTGCTTTTGGATATAATTCATTGACGTATACTTGAAGCCTAAAAAAAAATGTGGATCAATATGCTGCATAACTTTTGAATTATAGTTGTTTAAGTCAAAAATAATAACACTGTACAGCACTCGGCTGGGTATTGGACCAAACCAACTTTTTATAAGAAATTGAGTCGTAAGTAAAAAACTAATTTCTCCGTTTTTCGAAGTTAGCCTCCGAAATCGAGATATGGGCCTTCAAAGTTCGAAATTGACCTTTGGTAAAAAATTATTTTTAATTATTGTAGGTAAATAACTAAAAAAGTAAAATATGGGTTTGGTCCGCCTTTTCTCTTATTTAAATGGATTATAACTTCTTTTGTGCAAACTTATATTACAGGTGTTATAAGGGATCAAAAGTCAGATCTTCGAAAAATTAAAAACCTTATATTTCAAAAACTTTTGAACTGATTTATAATGAATATCGTTTTAAAGGCGATTAAACGTCATTTCTTCTGATATGCACATTTATACAACATATTTATTTAAATATCAAATTAAATGTAGTTTTCTCCTTTATTTAAATAAAGAATTCAACTGTATTACTAATAATAATTTTTTTGTTTCTTCTCAAATTTTTATGCACGGGGTATACAAATATGTATATCAAAAGAAAGGGCATGTAATCGCCTTTATAATGATATTAATTGTTTTTAATATCGGTTCGAAAGTTTTTGGAATATCAGGATTTTAATTTTTCGAAGATCCTTTAACCCCTTATAACACCTGTAATACAAGTTTACACAAAAAAAGGTATAAACTATTTAAATAAGAGGAAAAGGCGGACCAAACCCATATTTTTACTTTTTTAGTTATTTACTTACAATAATTAAGAATATTTTTTTACCAAAGGCCATTTTCGAACTTCGAAGGGTTATATCTCGATTTCGGAGGCTAACTTCGAAAAACGGAGAAATTACATTTTTACTTATGACTCAATCTTCTTAAAAAAATTGGTTTAGTCCAGAACCCAGAAAAAAAGTTGATTTTGCCGTATAGTGTAGGAAAAAAAGTGAATTTTTTATGTAATTTTTAAGAGGGGCACAATTTACTATGTAATGATTTTTGAAGCACACCATATGCTGATTTGAAATTTAATGGGCATTTAGCACATGTCCGTACACTTCATATGTAGTAGGTAAGAAATATGTGCATTAAAAAATAACGAAATGGCAAGTAACTCAAAGTCTGTGACTCCACATTTCACAATTTCCAAAATTTTCGGTTTATCGCGTATAGTTTTTGAAGCATTTAATTTTAAGAACTTTTTAACTGTGTATTGTATTCTACAAACAATTAAGAATAATTTGATACCTTGGCAAGAGGTGTGCTTTCAGAATAAACCAACTTTTAAAGATAAAATATTCTGCGATATTGAGCGTAATTTTTAATCCAAAAACATCTTAATTGAAGGCACATTTGGAAAATACGTCAAAACTATTTAGATCTTTCTATAACTACTAGTCCTTATAACAGTACATATACCTGTAAAATGCTTAAAAAAATTTTCATTAGAAAAGAGTAAAAACGCTGATTTTGTAATTTGCGCCATTTTGCGACAATAATGTTTTCTGAACTTTTGTTTTTCTAATTACTTTATTTGGCTGACTTGTGAATTATTGTAACCAATTTGATTTAACCTATTAAAAAAGGAGAAAAATAAAGAGGACTCTATGTCTTCAGGTAATTTAATATTCATTTTTAAAGTCTTAGAATATATGTGTTTTTTCTTGACGTAAAGTGTTTATAAGCTGTTTTTGTTGTAGATTTAAAAGTGTGAAATCGGTACACTTTAACATCTAGCTTCCATACAAGTGATTGTTAAGAGACGTTGTTTTGCGTTATAACTCCTCTAATTAAGCAGGTAAAAACTCAGTACTATTTTCATGCATCATAAACACAAAATTAACAGTGAAAATCATCGAAATAGGTTCACTTTAACATATAGAACACATACAACTGATTATTCAGATATGAAGTTAGAGGAGTTATAGCCCAAATCACATATCTGAGTAATCAGTTGTGTGATAGCTATATTCTAAAGTGAACCTATTTCGATGATTTTATGGAATAGTCAAGGTAATATTAAAAAAACAGTCATGTGCACAATTTTAGTAAAATAACTTAAAAAATTTGGGAGTGATTTGTATAATAATTAAAATTTAATCAAAGCTTCAAGTACCGTTATCTAAAAAACTGGAGCCAATCTAGTAAAACGGGGACACCATTGAATTTAGTACATCCCAATTAGGTGAGTTCAACTTTCAAAATATTTTCTTACATTTACAACTTGCACAGCGTATCTAATTTGAACGTAAATAATTTTTTTGTTTTCTGTTTTTGCGATCTAAATGTTTATCCTTTGTCTAACTTTTGAAGCACTTAATGAAAATGAATTACACTTATATTAATCGATTTTTTAAGAAATTTAAAAATTAAAATTTTTTTTGGGAAAGTGTACCTTTTTTAAGATTTGCCTATATACGTCCCAAGGGTCTCTTTGGGACATTTTTAAATTCCATTCATAAGCGTTTTTGAAATATTTTTCTTATCTTCAGCCGACCTTCGCTGTCTCGAAAAGATTTCTGAGACTTAAAAATACACCCTTTTAACAAAAAAACAGGGTACTTAAATATCTTTCTACTATACTTAGCCAAAAATAATAAAATCGAGTTAAATTCACAGTAAATTTATTATTTAATGTCAATGCCTATAAAAATTAATTTGTATTTAAATATGGTAAAATAACATTGTATTTTAATATATTAATGAAAATAAATCTAAATTCATACAAGAAATTGTATGAGAAAAATTCCTCAAATTGCGTAAAAAGTACTGCGATTCGACTTAGTTGAATATGTACGTCACGAATTTCGAAAGTTTACCAATCATCTAGTATCGTAATACATCAAGCTTTTACCTATATGCACGCTATTCCTAGATCTACATTTCGGGTGCCATTTTTAACTAGTATGAAACTGGTATATTTCTGATCGAAATCTGACAATTGCCATCTCGTACGACATCCCCATGTTAAAAATACCTGTTGCTTGTATGGAAAAAAGATAGTTGGCTGACTAGTTGGACTTGCGATTCATACTAGTTGTGAGGTAGTTTATAACTAGTACATTTTACTGCAGGGTATTTATTCAAATTGCGCTAAGTTACTTCAAGACGCTTCATTGTTGCCGCAGAGTTGTAAGTGAAAAAACCTGTTTGACAACAGTGAAGAGCTAAGCTTGTAGGTAGGCATTGATCACGACAGTGATGGCAATGGTGGCGGTGCATGCCAACAGCAACTAGCGCGATACTACATATTATTGAATGGATAGGCGGCATGAAGGCGAAACGACGTAATCATAAAACGCTTCAAATAGTGGCAAAACCACTGACAATTATTTTTATGTGCTTATGTTGGCAGCCTGGCCATTTGGACTTTTAGATGCGGTTTAATTACACAGTTGCAAGTATTTTTAACGATTGCAAAATTTTTCTAATTAAGTATTTGTATTTTTTGTTTCGCCTTCTTTTTTCCGGTTTTGTTGGTTCTTGCCAATTCCAAAGTTTTCCTAATATTAATTTTAAAACACGCTAAATTAGTTACAAAGCCGAGAATTACTGGGAATAAATAACCGTCAATATAAACGCCTAAGTATACGCAGTTAATTCTATGCTGCTTATTTCTGGTTGGGAGTACTCATATACCACAACTATTCATCAATGAAATCCATCAATTGGTATATACATACTATGTACGTATTTACTTGCATATCGAGGGCTTATATTCAAAACTATCTGCATTTTCACAAAAATGAGATTCTGATATAAAAATATACCCAAGACTTGACTATCATCGATGATGTTAATGTTGACTTTGTGAATCGCTTGTTAGAAGAATTTGTTATTGAATTGCAAAGATAATATTAACATTAGTGACGACAGTTAAGTCCCAGATGGGTTCTAACATCCGAAAGTAGTTGTTGTAAAAATTCCAGATAGGTTGTATTGAATATAAGCCCTCGATATGTGTGACAGAAAGAGTAAGGATTAAAAAACGATAGCTAGACATTTGAACAAATCTAAAATTTTCTATCAAGTGTCAAAATAAATATTGTATTAATTTTGAGACTTCTATGGTAATTTGCTATTAAACACTCTTTCTACGATTCGATAGAATTTTCGGATCCTATGAGCAAAAACTGAAGGTTTTTTTTGTTCTCTTAAATTAATTTTATCATCGAATGACTGCAATTTTTTTACGTCCACATGTACTAACAATTTCAAAATTGCTTGGCCGAAGACTACGCTATAATTTTGGAAGTTGAATATCTCTTTAGCATTTGTTTCATTATGAACTTCAAATTATCGCGTTATTAAACAAACAAAAAACAAATTCCTTGCAACATGGGAGTTGTAAATTATTCAATGAATCATTATAACGATCAATTCGCGTTCGTTATCTGAAAATTATGGCTGACAATTTGTCAGTTGAATTCATAAAATTTTTCATTTATATAGGAAGCATTGTCGCTGAAGATCAAATAACTATCAATTTACTTATTATTCAAATTTATTGCATCCACACTACCCAAAGATGAAGATAATATTTTTTTATTCGTTCAATATTTGATTAATCAGAATGATGACACTGAGACATAAAACAATCTAATATTTGTTTATTTTTTGTCTTAATTCCTTTTGTACATATGTATAATTCGGTTTGTTGTAATTGCTACTATTTATGCAGTACACACATGCATATACATCTGTTATCTCTGTTAGTTTTTGGTAGTTTCCTTGCAATCGTAAATCGGTTTGCTGCGGTTTGATTTGTGAAATGGCCTTAGGTATGAATTATGGCTTCATTGGTGCATCAGATAATTTGCCACGCTAAAGAAGAGTGAAAAAGCGCAGAAACTTTCAGGAGAAAAAATTAATTAGCAAAGCATTTTAATTTGCATAAGACGAAATTTGCGCTGCCGTATACATTTGTACACATTTTTTCTTAATTTATTTGGCTTCTTCGCTCACAAAGCTCCAAACGAAATGCTGAATGGCGCATTCGCTCAGCACTATTCGGTTCGTCGATCCGTGAATACTCTTTCGAATTTCATGCAAATTCGTATGCACATATGCATACTTGCAAGTCAGCCTTAATATTTTTGTGATTGTTTGTGCGAAGTGTTGTTGCCATTTTCTATTTTCAAGATATTGTTTGACCGCACACAAAGCAGAGAAAATACGAGTACCAAAACATATGGCATATGGCACTGATACATGTAAATACACATACGTGTACATATCCGTGACATTTTATTAAAACAACTTAAGTGACTTTAGAAGGTTTGACTTTGAATTAAAAAATAATAACTTTTCCTTGAAAAATATTATATTTTTACTTAGGTACTATTAAAAGGGCATCTCAGACTAGTATACCTATAGCTAGTTTGTCGTTAAAATATTGTTTGGGAGCCCAATAAAATATTTATTTAAAGGAAAATGGCCCATCTCGACATAAATTGTTTTAATAACATGTCACAGACATATTTGAAAGTACATACATACAATCATATACATACATATACATATGTACATAAAAAACAGAAAACTAAAACAAAAAATTGCCTCCGTCGTTTGCAGTTTCCTTGTACTTTACGTGGTTGAATAGATGACTATCAGCTTGACTGCTATGCGAATTGTTGTATCAGCGGTCTGCTTCGGCGAATGGTCCACTGACAGTGGGTAGATGTGTGCTAAACTCTATGCACATATGTATGTACATACATACATATCTGTTTTGTTCGAAAAGTTTGAATTAGTTAGAATGAATATATGAATGTATAAGTGAATTATAAATAATAAATTATAAATAATATTTAACATAGCACTGTAAGTATTCTTTGTAATACAAAGTGATAACTCCGATTTTTCTTGTTTGGTATAAATATTGTAACAACTCCCATCATACATACATATGTACATATACATACATATGTACACAAAAATAAAATTTCGCAAAATAGTATTCTAAGTGATGTTTATCATATGTTTATATTTTTATTGAAATGAGGATCATTACTATTTCAAAATAGGTTTACATTGCCTTCTTTTATCTAACCAAACTAAAAAAAAATATTTTTTCGAACAGAGTCATTGGGCACGTTCAGAAGGCACAACAGCTCATTAACTGTTGCAATTACACCTTCTGAACGCAGTTCAGTGTTTGATGAGCGTAATATTTTTCTGATCATTTGAGAAAACATGTTGTATGTACCTTTGAAAACTGACTGAATTTGGCAGCTAATGTATCAAGCCGTTCCGAAGGCGTATAATTTCGCTTACTAATCACTGATTTTTTAAACCACGGTTACTCTCAACTGCTTCCATGATTGCGATTTGAAAATTTTTAACAGAAAAAGTATTTTTTAAGCAAATTTGTTTGTACGATTGAAAACAATTTTATTTCAACTGATCATTTGAAAACACATTTATATGTTCTGGCTGTAGCTGAATGTGCAGATGTGCTTGATATTATTCGTTAGGTGCCAAGAAACCCCAGGTTCGATTGCCGTCTGCCTCTACATAAAGTTTTTAATTTTTATTTGATTTTAACCATGATAATAGTTCCATTGTTACTTTTTCGTCGACATATTAACCACCTGGCAATTAATCAGATTATGATATTTCATGCTATTTCTTAAATTTTATTATATGTTGTCATTTTATTTACTACCGGTTCCACCAGCAATTTAAATGAAAGATTATTTTTTCCCTTCTGTCAGTTCTCATATTAAATTCAAATTGGCTATTAAAATCACCTTGTAATTTGAGTAGAAATTTGATAAACAAATGGTCCTTTGTTTTTGAAAGAGATGAAAGTAGGTGCTACACTAGCACTATCTCCAATGTAGAAGAGCAAACATATAATTTAATTTGAACCTAAGAAATAGTGATATTGTAGAAATACCGGAAACTTCTTTAAAAGTCATGATACCCATGGGTCCCAAAGAAAATTCCACTTTCAATTTCCTTAAAAGACATGCGGTTAAATGGACAGAAAAAATATTAAATTACACGTCGAGGTGTTAATTTTCAGTGCCTGAATTATATGAGACACAATTTTGTACGATACCGGAAACAATAACAATCCTGGCTAGCTAGATTGTGAAATAATCAGTTGACATTAAATACATGAAAGATGTTTAGCCTTTCGAAGGGCGCACTTCGAAAGTTACACGAGAGGGCGCGCCGCGGCAATTTAACCGCACGGTGCATCTCAAAAGTTGACTGATGTTTTTATTTGTTTTAAATTCAAATTTTTGCGGTTAATTTGCCGCGGTGCGCCCTCCGAAGGGTTAAAATAAATTCACTTAAATTTTATTGATCTAAAAATTAAGTTTTCGGGGAATGGTCACCGAATTTAATGTAAACTTGAGGATGAAATTTTTAATCTTATTATTATAATTATAATTAAAAAAGTTGTTTATTGAAACTATTTTCCAAGGCTAATTCATATAAGGTGGTAGCGGTAGTACAAAAACTAAAATTCACATATATTTTGTTTTTGATTTTGGTAAACACATGTAAAATTTACGTTATTCTTCTCTCAAAGAAGAAGAGGGAAAGAAAATTCCAACTCTATCACTTTCTTACTCATTTAAGCTAAATAAGAAATTTCGACATTTGTGTACCGAGGCGAATCAAATCAGCTGTTCTAGTAAAACCAGCTTATATGAATACGCGTTGCTATCTTCTTTTTTGTATCATGGTTCTTACTATTATGAAAAAACATATTAAAAAAAATATCCAAATAAAAATGTGTTTAAAGTAAACAAAAGATCGCTTGGCGCCAAATCATGTGTGTTTTAGTTTGAAACAAACACATAGCTTGGGTAAATAAATTATCTTGATATTCATGAAAAATGTTTGAACTCTCGAGCACTCATGTCCCGAGGGAGTATTCAACTTAAGCAGATTTTTCCACTAGTCTTACTGTCAATAACTAATGTCCATTGAAAACGGCCAGTACTTTTCTAACGGTCGAATGTATTTACTACAATGCAATAAAATTTTACTTAAGCACTCCTTCCAGTATATTCTTAAGGTTGTACAGTGTTGCTTTTTACGGGTGTATAACGAAATCGAGACACACAAAATCCCGAAATACAAAATCCCGAAAGACATAATCCAGGCACGACCAAATCCCGACTGTACATAATCCCGATAAGACCCAATCCATACAGGAAATCCCGACAAAATATAAAAAAAAATAAAAAAAAAATCGCACGAATTTTTTAAATTATTTTTATATTTTATTGTCTTCCGTTTCCACTCAAAAATAATGCATAAAAGATACTTCGATTTCTAGTCAATGTGGCCAACGAAGTATGTGGATGTACATATGTATATATAATAAACTGTTATCTCCAAACTTTACCTCACTCTTTGCTCAAACTTTACGAAAAGCCACCCCTCCCCCCTCTAACCCTCCCGCAGACCCCTGGGGAACCATTTGAAAATGAGAAAATGAGGAAAAATTACCATTTACAGAGGCAACCTGAGAGCTTGTACTGAAATATAACCCAACTAACCGAAACCATTGCAGATTTGAATGGCAGAACTTCTTTCCGCGCGGGCGGCCTTCGGCCGTACTTTAGGATTATAGCCCCAGTGATGTAGCCTTGGGAAAGGATGAGGTAACTAGAATTCTCCTTTCTGTGTGCCCCAGTGATGTACCCGTAATATTTATTATGCTTACTGGGCGTTTTAACTTTTTTTGTCTGAATTGTGTCTTGCCGGGATATTTAGAT
>JAPVRG010192274.1:0-20191 GCA_029783565.1 Rhagoletis cerasi | reverse complement strand
AAGTCCAATAAAAAAAATTCAAAAAGGCTTATTCACTAAATCTCTTATAAAATGGTAATTTTTCCACCGATTTTTATCCGGAAATTGTCAAAACATTCACAAGGAAATAGGCTATCGACACAAAGTGTCAAACCAGGAGGATATTTAATATTTCCAAAAAAAAAATTACAAAAATGTATATGAATGTCGAAAAAAACTGAAAATTTGCATGAAAAAAAATTTTGGTTCGTCATAACTCAATTACTTTAACTTCAATTGTGATTATTTTTGCTTTTGTGGATAGAGAATTTCATCCTCTCAAAATGGAAAGAAACATCATAACAATCGAGACGTTATTGGCGGAGATATTGACAGATTAGTGAACCTACTTTTTTTTTTTATCTCAAAAACTGAAATTTCAAAATATCTCGAAAACTGTTCTACTTTTGAATCAAATGTTTACATATTTGGAATCAGCAGGAAATTCTACATAGGAATCATGTATCAAATGTTGAGGATATTTTTTGCTGTCGGGTAGTGATATCGGATGTTCACAACTCAGATTGCTACCAATGCTTGTCGAATGCACTTACTGTACGTAAAGAAATATTCCACTCGAGTGTTGTACAGTGTTGCCACTTGACATACGATATTTCCAAAAAAATCACGATCAAATGCTTGATGCCTCATTACGAGTCGCTTAATATTCACCCCAATTATTTTGAATAGGCACATTTTTATTTTCTTCAAGATCCAAGCGTATTTCTGGAGTTGTATGCATCGGAGAAGCTTAATTTAAATATTATTTTGAAGAATGGTCAATATCGACCCTACACAATGATGTATCTTTTTCTTCATCACCGGTTTTGTCACTCAAAAGCGTTGAAAAGTGTTCTCTTCTATCTCAAGTGTACTTACGTAGTGGACTTTGCTCACTAGATTTCCATCTTCGCCTCTGCAAGAACTAGCCCCGGTTTTGAAATCATATGTGCCGTGCCAATAAATATCCTACTAATACGGGTATTATAAATGTCTTCACGCGAAATCGGTTGAACGGATCTGAATGAAATTTAACGCATAGATAGCTTGTTATGAAAAATCAGAATACTTTTTATAACAGTCAAAGTCTTGGTTTAAGGACATAAACAATTTTTTCGTTATATTTGCTTTGCCCGTTTCCGTTGAAAGGGGCAGAAATTCCTTTGGCCACTCTTTCCTTCTCCCATGGTTATGGCCACTTGATTAAAATTTATGTTCTGGAAAAAAATAATAAATTATACCATTTTCTATACATACAAATATTAATTAAAATATTTGCGTGTAATATACATTTTTATTAGATTTTCGCGTGCAAAAAAAGTACACTTCTTGCCTGGCTCAATTTCTAATGTTCACGCAGGCGAAGTCGGGGGCAGAAGCTGGTAAGGTTATAAATTAAATTGTTGGAAATGTTTTATTTATCAATGTTATTGATTGACAAAATACGAAGAAAAGTTGATTTGACTTCTTAAATGATGGGAAAAACGGGAAAACCTAAACATAAAAAAACGTACAGAAACGGAAAAGGCTTGCTCAAAACCTGGCAACACTGTTGGAAACACTTTTCCGCCCTTTCATTGCCAGCACTGATCGACAGTTCCGCCTTATGTAGTTATTTAAACACAAAAAACCCATGCGAATACCATTTACGAGTACAATTTGTAATTTGCGGTCAGCTCCTGTAAATACACAGACGCACACAAAACATAATAGGCAGAAAAATCGAAAACAACGCTGCGCATTTCTCGCCATAACGGTCTCAATTGCATGAAGTACTTATTGTATGCAAACACATATAAATATTTTCAACTGCGTGCAAGCTTCAGCTAATTTTTAGGCTCAACATTTATGACACTGACTGGATAATATTGTTAGCAGCATGGCCATTTTCACCGCGGGTCGTAATGAAGGAACAAGCACACACGTACATTCACTTTAACGAAAATATAACAGCATAGTACTTTGTGTAAAACAATGCAAATTTTAGGCAACAAATAACCAATTCCACAGCAAAATACCGCGCCCCAACAAAAGGCTAAATCGACAACGGATTAGTGCCATGAATCGTTAGTTAAACATTTACATCGCATTAGGCCACGATAATAGGCAAACAAACTCATAAAATGGCTGAATAATGCGTGGTAAGTGTGGGTGGATGCACTCATGGGTGATAAAGTGAGGTGAGTGCATTGGCACATATTCATGAATGGTTAATTAAACTTAGGTGAGGGAAACATCGAAGAGAAGGTGGTGAGTGAAGTGTCGATTGGGCCTATTTACAATGGCCGTAATAAACTGTTGGAAATCTCCACATATTAGAATGCCTACATTGAGTTAACAAATCGTGTAGGCCTTTAAACCTAACTTACCTTATTCTCAAAATTTTAGAATGACTTAGATCTATAAAGTATATGTAAACTGAGTTATTCATTCTCTCACACCATACTCAATTTGCTTGTAACTAAGGGAACTAAACAAATTCGGCACTTCAGTAGCTGCTTAGTAAGATCGTAAGAGCTTTCGCGACTATGTAAGTATGTAGATTGTGTTATTTGGTTTCTGTGACAGCGAAGAGGCTTTGATAGTACTGGCTATGCTTCATCGCTGGGCGATACTTACATGGAAATTAGATCCATTTGTAAAAAGACGGCCCTTAAATTCGGCCAAACATTTTTTTTTCGAAATTGCCTTGCAAAAATACTTTAGACTCTGGGATGCACGGCGAACCCTTTTTTCTGATAAGGTCTAATGTGCACACATCCATTATGTACACCTACATTCGGCAAAAAATTTAATTTTTAATATTTTTACTGAAATATACAAACTACTTCCCTAGCAGAAGTTTAATGATTTTTGGCGAGCTTTAATTTGCTGACATTAGGATGGTGCTAGAACCGAGTACTTGAGGTCAATAAGCTTTGTAACAAAAGAGACAAAAATATCGATATATCAAACAAAATGATACGACTGTAAATGCCGAAGATATGATGAAAAATGTAAAAGGCGAACCCTACGTTCGTCAAAGAAATCGAAATTGGCTTCGAATCGAGATACTACCTTAGCAAAAGTTTAATGATTTCTGGCAAGCTTTAATTTACTGACTAGAGTATTCTATTATTCGACTTTTTTTTAAACCCGGTTTTCGAATTATTCGAAAAGTGGCAAATTGAAAAAAACTGGTTTCTAATTTTCAAATCAGGAAAAACCCGGATTTTTTGAGTAATTGGCAGCCTCATAATACCTTATATAAATAAAAATACCTACGGTCAGCTAAAAAAAGCGAAAATAGCAAAAGTTAAACTGTTTATTTAAAAACAATATTAAGTTCAAACCAAAAAAGAGAATGAGATCTCATCAGAAAATTCAATATTTAAAAATAAAATGCAATTTTGTGTTTGTTGTACTTTTGCTTTGTTCCGATTGTCAATGCGCATATAATTTGTTATTTTTAGTGAATTCGCCTTAAGCTGTTCACTTTTTCAGTGCTGCCAATTGATAATCATTTTGTGGTTGCACTTAGAATATAATGGATGCAAAATTACTTGATATGCTGCCGCATTTCGCCTAGTCCTCAAAAGTTATAACTTTACAATCCAGGTAAAAAAAACCGGGGTTGGAGATAAAAAAACCGGTCTATTCGATATTCGAAAAATCATGATTTAAAAAACCGCTCAAAAATTTATGAAAAAACCGAGGAAGCCGGGTTTGAAAAAAAAAAACAAATAAATCACCTTATTACTAACATTAGGGTGGTATAGTAAGAATTGAGATCTGGTGGGCAACCACTAGACCGCGATGAACTTTCTAACAAAAAATTACCTCCTCGAGATAAGAACATCGATTATCATACCTTAGATCCGACTGTAAATACCGAAGATATGACGAAAAATGTAAAAAGGAGACCCCTAGCTGCGGCAAACAAATTTTTTTTTTCGAAATTGCCTTGAAAAATACTTTAAGCTCAGGGGTGTACGGCGAACTTTTTTTATTTTCCTTGTTAAGTGGTACGGTCTAATGTACATTCTTCAAGGCAGTTCTTATTTTATATGAACACCAATCGAATTTGGTAGAATGCGTTTGATGATAAACCAGGGAGGCAAAGAACGAGTTCAGTGAGGTGAACAATTTCGAAGCACGGAATATCTTGACTGCGGAGGCACTTAACAACTTCCACCCGAAGATTAGTTTTGAATTATAATTCCTCTAAGACAGTACAGACAAACAAAAGGACGCAGGGAACAGTACGGTCGCTTACATTACTCATACGCACGGGTGTACTTTGAATATAGATTTATGTACGTATATGCATGTGCATAACAGGTCATTCTGCGCTGGTAATAAAAATTTTGTTACCGATAAATAAAGTTCGTGTCTATTTTTAAACCCTGTTCGCATTGTGTGTACTCTTGTAGCCGGTAAATTTTGTTACCTTATCATAAGCTGGCAACAAAATATTGCCCCGTGAAATATGCAATGCCAGAATTTCCACAATTCTTCATAGCTGAATTGCTGAATATATTAACTGCATTACGAACGTTCCTAGAATCGCGGTGGTAACATTTTTGAAGTGAAACTTCTTTGCGCTCGTTGGGCTGTAATTTCAATATCGAATGAAACGAAAAAGCGACAGGAAAAGGGAGGGGATGGCGCGCGTGGTGAGGCAGTCGGACGGAAGGAGACATGGGAGAGAAACGAAAACGCGACAGATTCGGAGTAGGAAAAAATGAGAGAGGGGTTGCATGTAATCGATATATTTATCGATTTTTCAATCGTAATATTTATCGATATTGTTGTCGATATAATGATCGATAGTCTTATCGATATATTTATGGAATATAATAATCGATATTGTTATCGATATTGCTATCGATATAATAGTGGATATTGTTATCGATATATTTATCGATTAAGTTATCTATTTTGCAGTCTATATTTATCGATACATTTTTCGATATTGTTATCTATATAATAATCGGTATTGTTATCGATATATTTATCGATGTTTTATCGCTATTTATATTTATTATAAGGTATGATAGCGATGTTATGGATTAAAATATAACCTTAATCATATAACATTATATTAACTAGCCTGTCTTTTTGTTCACAACTTCAAACCAACGAACTACAGGTATTGATTATGACACAAACTAGATATGGCACTAGGCGCACTTATTTTTTTGCTAATAAAATTTTGCGGTTACAAAATCTTTGGTAACGTGCAAAGTAGACCTGTAAGTGCAAACTTTCGTCAAATTTCAATTTCTTTATGCATTTATTTTACAAAGCTCCTAAGCCAGTGTTCCGGTTCTTTACTGAGAGTCTGTTTGCTGGTGCCTTTCTCTCCACTTTAATCAGACCAACGCACTTAGTATACTACATATATGTGAGTATGTATGCATTTGCGTATGTATCTTCCCAGTATCTTGCTGAGTTATTTTCAAAGCTATGTGCTGCCAGTATACAAAGGCTTGCCAATTTCTGAGGGTTACCTAATATGTACCTACGTTTTTCTGCTCAATACAGCAATACATAGATATGTATATAGTACAACAATTCGTAGAAAGAATTTTAAACCGTAGCTCTGTGAAATTCCTACTGAAAAATCATTTTCGGTTTCGGTATAGCTTGTGTTGCTGAACAATTAAACGCAAAGTGGCTAACTATGAAGGCTTTTGTTTAGTTAATGGCGTATTAATGTTGTTGTTGTTATTGGTGAGGGTATCATCATAACGTTTGCAGTGTTTTTGTGTTGGGCGATATTATCGGCTTAAATGTTATCCACTGCAGGCTTCCTTTTTCCAGTTCCTGTTATGCTAATTGCTCTATATTGCTAAACATTTCAAATCAGCTTGACAAGGTGTAAAATTTGATGTGCAGTGTGGTTTGATAGGCATCATGGTTTTGCTGCCACTTTCATGTACTTGTGTTTTGCCTTGCGCTGAAATAATTACTAGCACATTTTTTGCATGATTTTTTTTTTTGCATTTTTTAAGTACTAGCAAATACCCTCGCTGCACCGTAAAAGTATTTTTGTGTTGTTACTCCCCCCACTAAATCCAAAACTCTTAGTTTACATTGGTTTGCACGTATTTAGAATGTAAGCATACTATCAACATTCTCCTGGAAATTCAATTTACAATCTAATAACTCGAGCCTATGTACATTTCGCGCATTTTCTTCAAGGTGTATTCATTCCATTTTTTCCGTTTTTGACATTGTGAGCAAAAAATATTCATATAATTGCCTTTGTTTTTTGAAATGAAGTCCAGAAAATCTTATAGAGAAATTTGCCAAATGGAAAACAAATCTACCAAACGAATGCTAGGGGCATCAACAAAATTTTCATCTATCAAATACCAAATCACAATTATTCGCGCGGAAAATAAGCTTTAATGTAATCGATGTTCACGCCAAATTAGTTAGCATTTTTCCGCTACGCCAGCAATTAACTTTTATGCTACCGCTACCACTACATAATTTCCACAACGAACATGTGTATATACATATACACAAACTAGTACATGGACTCTTACTTTAATACTTGAAACAAATATTGGTAGTCAGTACCTAGAAACACATTTATTAGTAATTTTGTATGCAGTTATTTTTATTTTGATTTTGGTTTTCTCTCAGAATGACTTGATAATTGGGGTTGCCAATAAATGGAATAATTTGATTCAAACTCGTAGATCCGTATGCCAATTGCAAGGTGTGTAGCCTTAAAAATAAAATAAATTGAGCCGGTAAAAATGAGTTCGACATGCTTTCCAATAAGAATTGTTGAGAGCAAATAATAAGTTATGCAGAAAATGAAAGGAAGGACGGAAAATTCGCTGTTTACAATTTTGAATTTTTCAAATACGTCAACAAACGCTGGTACAACAAAAACGTCAATCTTTTGTTCATACTTTCCACCCTTCTTAGGAAATTATGTAGGAGCGCGTATATTTTAAATCTAATAAACTCTGCAAAAGAGCCAAGGAAAAAAATGAAAAGTGGTAATAAAACGGAAAAGTAAAAATAACTTTACATTATTAAAAGGCCTGTGTTACTAACGAGGGCGCAAACTTTTAATGATTGACATTTAACTATGTAGAAAGCCAAAGTTGACACTCAAGCAGAAAAAGTCAAAGGTGTGTACAGTGACTAAAATATAAATAGGGAAGAGGTATTTTTGCATTCTTTGGCTATTTCCTTTTCGTTTATTTAATGTTTATTATCTTTTTATGAAAGTATAGCTCATTATATAACAAAAAACATGTAAGGAAAAATTTCAAAACTTATACAAAAATTAGAAAAATTCGACAAAGTTCCATCAACATTTTGAACTTTTTAATTCGATTTCTTAGAAACATTCTGGGTATGCAGTTTTTTAGCCCATTAAATTTCAATAAAGTGCAAGTCTGAAGTAGCTAGGAATTACCGTTGATTTTTGGCAATTTTTTTTTGTGGAAGGTGCTGCTAATTTTCTTCATACAAAAAAATTTGTCGGATATACTTTGTATGAAAGAAAATGCGTGAAAAAAATTGCCAAAAATCAGAGATAAGTCATAGCTCTTTCAAACTTGCACTTTATTATACTGAAATTTAATGGGCTAAAAATCTTCATACCCAGAAGTATTCTGAAAAATCAAATTAAAACGTTAAAAATTTTGATGAACATTTGTTAAATTTCGTGGAATTTTTATAAATGTTCTACAAAGTTTGAAATTTTGTTAGATGGCAAGCAATTTTTTCACAAAAAATAAAAAACATTTTTTAAGCAAAGAAAAGTAGCCAAAACATGCTAAAATCTCTGTCCCCTATTTACATTTTCGCCACTGTATGTATGTATGTAGTTACTCTCGCGGTCGCGCCGTGATACCGCCTACTATTACAACAACGACTATGACCATACAATTCTAGCCAATTCACAGTAAGATATTAAGTAGTGTTGCTAGCCGCTTGCAGATTAGAAAAAGAATTTAAAACATAAAAAATACAATGAAAATAGTTTCTTTTTGGTTGTTGATGCTTCCGACAGGGTAGGAGTATGATGTATTTTGGATTGAATTTCCGTCTTCCCTTGTCAACTTTGGTTTGGAGACAAACCAGTTTCGATTCTGTTCTCGTACGAAAAATGATACTGAAGATGGCAAAACGCCGAAATCGGCGGAAATTTGTTCCAAAATAGATCACAATGAGACGACTTTACGTTCAATAGTTTTTAGAATCCAATAAAGTTGGGGCTCATGCCCTCGACGCGGTGGTTTGCCTGAACCGGTGAAAGGTGCAGCAGCTCTTATAGCTTCTCGAGAGGTACTACCGCTTTACGAAAGAGCTCCCGAATGCGACCATGTTTCTTCTTGGCTGAGTTTTCGGTGACATGGCTACCGAGCGTTAGCCGTCTACGACTTGCGGCGGGAGGAGCATCATAGCGACGGCGTTCAGGTGGTGGTGAGGTAAGACAAATGTAGCATCGTATGGCGCGCCTTTTCCCTCCAATGGAAGTTGCGTGTGGAGTCGCATGCCACTGTCTTGTGGGATTTTGCCAAGCAATTTATGCAATAGTGGTGAATTTTCGCGGATTCATTCCACTCGTCGGGAGCCATAGCTTTAAAGGCGTAACAGAAACGCTGGGAGTGGAAACGACAATGTTATTTCTATATGTAGATTGGGCTTGACCTGTGTAATAGAACGGTTGATAAACTCAATTAATGTTGTGCAATGATTTATGTGATTTGTGGGTGAGTTAGATATTGTTGGTGATATGTGTTCAACAGAACTACTGAGGGGGAAGTTATTGCATTGAGTTTAATAGATAGAGTTTTGCAAATAGTTGTGCTCGTTTGGAAAAGCCAGCAAGAATTACTAAGTAACAAAATTCAGAGAATAAAATATCTTACTCTCCCAAAGAGAGAAACATACAAAGTTTTGCGCGAACAGGAATTCGCAGAAATTTTGCTATTTTCACTGCCAGCTGGTGTTCACGGTTGCATTTTCAACATAAAAACAGTATGGAATTTTTTCAAATTATTTCAAATGGACAACAAAACAGTACCTATACCTATACTTCTCCTTATTATGACTTTCTTCAACCCAGCAAACCATGCTTTCAGAGTCTTCTGATTGATAAAGAAATATTAAAGAATTTGTAATATTTCCTTTCATTTCCCTTTTTTTGCCGAATTTTCTAAAATGAAATTTACTGTGCACACTTCGATTTACTTACGAAATTTCCGAAGAAAATCGCTGCGATGTGAGGACCTTTTGCGGATTTTTGTCAGAATTTTTTTAAGATTTCTTTTAAAAAATCGTAGAGAAATTTTTTTTACGAGTTCGTGTCAATCGTTCCATATGATTTTCTTTAAAGATTCGTAAAAAAATCGGAACAAACATCCAATATTCTTAAAAATTTCGTTAAGATTTCAGGAACATACGCTTTGTTTTGGCGCGATTGCTAACACCAGGCGCCTAAATGCATGTAATGTAATTCTGCATGAGCAAACATTTCCTTCATTATGTTTATGAAATTTTTGCACATACACTTCTCAACAGTTATAACTGATGGCAGTTTAAAGTATGCTCGGCCTAGTCTGATGCATCCTCCGGACAATGCTTCCGGAGTTTTTTGTGCTTGGCTTTCAACCCTGCAGGGGTGGTAATTGATGATGACCATTGGCCACAGTGTCTATCCACTTGAATAAATGTTTTTTTTTATTTACGTACATGAAAACATACTGGCCTGGCCTCTCACTGAGTTATTCACGCTTTAATTTTTTTGTGGTAGTCACTGTCGAACTTCCTATATCGGCAATGGTTGCGACTGTGCTCTGATTACGAATACAGCTTTTTTAGACGAGTACCTTTCAAATAACTGGAGTTAACTAAATTAATTGAGTAAACAAATATTTACTTACTTTTTTCATTAGTAAATCCCTATAAGATTATACCTATTTAAATTTAACGAACTTGTTTATTCAAATTATTGTCGAAAAAAATGCAACCATGTGCTACAATCCTGCTTGCTGGCAAAAATTTTCCCAGCACGAATTTCCAACTTCCCCTCCAAATGAAATGTCGAAATTGTGCTCTCTCCTTGCAAGTTATTTGCATAGAGAACAAAGCTTATGTTGAGAGTGACGTTAGGTTTTTGAGATGCTGAGTTTTTCTAGAGAGATGGTGAACAAAGTTGCACGGGATGTAGCAGAGTGTCCGCCACTTGTGGTGTTGAGATGCGGATTGATGGGCTTGCTAGGAGGAGGAGGTTTCAGCGCGAATAGATTGTGACATGAGTGCTTATAAAATCCGTTTGAGGATAAAGTCTATTGGAACAGGGAATTTCTGTTGATACCGTTTTGTTGCTCACGCTTGTCTGACAGAAGGTTTCGGTAAAAGCATCCACTTGCTGTCGAGTAAGTAGCACTTGTTGGTTATTAAGGTCGCTTATTAAGGTGACACTGTTCCTACAGCAACTAGTGATTACTTCTCTTGCGAATGTTGTTGACAAGGATTACGGCCACTTGTATACGGAGACGAAGTAGCCGTCTGGGTGTGAAGTGTGTCGGGTGGCATCAAGGGTGTCGTTTTACTTGTTGCTGGGGGTCGCAAACCTAATGAAATTGGCTTCGGGGTTAAAGAAAAAGTTGATTTATGAGCGCCATTTGCAGGACCTGAGCTATGCATAGGCGGCGTAGCTGATGCTAAGACACAGCGTTGACTTTTGGAAACTTATACCGTCAGTGGGAAGAGTCCGAATCACTTGTTGTCGCAGAGACACTGGTGATTACCTTCTTGGGATCGCAATATATATTGACGCCCTTGTGAGGCTGTGCCAGTCGCATGCGTGGTGGATTGTTGTAGTTGCTGATGGGATTGTGAGTAGTTGGTAGTATATGAAAATGAGAGTCACATAAATTATTATGCTGAGTGGTCGAAATTGGCGAATGAGCCCTGCCGGGCCGGAAGTTACCGCGTCTGAAAATTTTTGGGGTAGATATAGGGATTTGGTTGAGTTTGACAGTATTTGAGCGAATCCATCGAGGATTCTTTGCTAATTTTGTTCTTTGGAGAATAACTTAGAGTGGGAGATTTTTGGGTTGTGTCTGAGTAGTGGACTGTATTTTTATGAGTACCTCATTCGAGTTCTAATGCTTTAGCCATATCAGCTTTGCAAATGATATATCGAGACGAGTAGTTTTCAAAAGTTGTGGTAACTGAACTACGTACTACTGGAAAAAGATGCGTATGGGGAAGTTTTTGAAATTAAGCCACGTAACTATCTTAGTTTTTGTCCAAGAGCTTCATTTTTACTTTTGACAGCGACTCTGAGAGGTTCGCTGTTTGAGGTGGAACGGCTCGAACGACCGTGTTGCGCACATAGATACATACATATTTGAATATATGAAGGGAAGCTTGGTAGACACCGCGCTTTATACAAATGTGATGTTGATAGAGGAAGCAACTATGCATAAAGGTTTCTTTGTTGTTGCCTTTATTGTTATCGAGAAAACATTTCAAGATGTCCGTCACTGGGCTATCGTTAGAACCTTAGTTAAGCTCGGGATCGAAACAGCGTATCCCAAGCCCTGCGATATTACTGTCGATTCGGAATAGGACAGTGCCAGCATCCAGCGTAAGATAAACAGTGGTATGTTTCAAGGTGGCGTGCACTCTCTCTTTCTATAGATTGTGTCCATAAACGACCTACTAGAAAAGCTGAAAAGGGTAATTCAGCTAGGTAATTGCCAATTGAGATGATGTTGACCTTGAAGTGAGAAGTTAACTACTAGCTGCTCTTTATGATTTGATTCAGGGTTATTTTAGCCTCATCACAAAGTCGTCTGTGAACAGTGGACTCGCGATAACTTGTTCACTAGCAATTAAAAGCCACCTCACGAGACTTTTCCCTCGGTTGGAAGCGTGCACCTAGCGCATTACGACAGAGTAAAGTACCCGGGCTTGGCTCTAGGTAGGAAGCTTTTGCGTTGAGGAAAAAGTAAACAAGGCATCGATACTGCTGCAGGGGGAAATTGGCAAGATATTGTGCCTCCATCCTAAGGATATTTCCAAGCTATTTTAAAGACGGCTTCTTATCCCTGGTACACCGATCATTGCGTTGCTAGACTAGGATAAATAGTTCTTTCTTGATTCAAAACCCCTCTAGGGATGAAAGTTAGTGGTTAAAAAGATGCACCGCTTCTTCTTTTGCTGTCAAACTTAAGCTTAGGCTTGCAGATCTCTGTAGTCGTTTAAAAGCAGACAGCGGCAAGGGAGGTAAATGCTTAACAAGCGGCAATCCGTGATTTGGACTCGCTCAAGGTATACTCAAAACTACTTGGCGGATACCTGATCTCTATTTTGGTCTTGTCTGAGTTGCCAGGAGACCGCGTGGTGAATGAGCCGCCCATTAAAGACATCCTCGAGTTGGTCTCTCGGACAAAAGAGAGAGTGAGAGTACCTTTGACCACATGCGAGCTACTCTTGCACAGATAGGGCTCGTAGCAGCGCAGCGAAAGCTGAACGAAAACAGGACAGGCGCTTCAGCAAGGTCTTTATGACCAAAGGTGGAGCGGTGGCGGTCGAGAGATCTCCGTAGGATGACAAAGCCACAACTCTCATTGGGTCACCGACCGATTGGAGTACTTTGCGGTGAGACTATATATTTTTAACAACAGATCTTGACTGTCGTAGCTGCTTGTAGGACGATGACGTAGAGTCAACTCAACACTTCGTCCTTAAGTGCTCAGATTTTGCAAGACTGCGGTCTAAACACTTGGGATGGCGCTTATTAACTAGCGCGAAGAAGCTCTCCGGGATCGACATCGGCCACCTGCAAAGCTTCGTTCTTGACATGCATCCTTTTTCATTATAACATAGCAGGTAGAGTTAGAAGTAAAGTCAAAATAGACCAATTTTCATGTAAAAGTTTTTATTTCCAGTATGTTTCTTTTAACGTTTTTTTAACTTTTAAATGCATTTATTTAATAAAAAGGGCATTTCGGGCCTAAGTAAGCTTCCAATAAGATGTGGACAGTAAACAGTCACTAACCAAATTAAAAAAATAATAACTGTTTTAGAAAAGTTATTTGTCCTTATCGTATCATTGGTTTATTGCACTAGAATTTGTAACCTTTATTAAATACAATTCTGCTTTAATTGCATACCTTCCTGCCGCTACTTTTTCCATAGCTACCATACATCAACAAAAAACGATTCCCAAAAAACCTTACGTTTACCAATTTTTTCAAACTCCACTTGACATTTCCATTTCCACTTAACATGAAGCTTTAATTCAGCCATTTCAACCAGTGAAATGCTGGATTTTTCGTTTTTCTATTCGCTCATCCATGCTATTGCTATTTTTCTTGTATTTGCTTCTCGCATTTGTCGCATTCAACCAGTTTTTCAAATACCATGGAAAAACAGAAAAATGCAAATGGACTGCGCTTTGTCTGCCATTTCTGTCCATTTCTCTCCCCGACTCAGCCGCTGCACTTGACATTGCTTCAATATTTATCGCTGTTGTGTGGCTCAAAAGATCTTTTTATTGGTTAGTGGAATGTGTTAAGTTATGCGCTTGGACACAGCTGGACTCCATGCGTTTGCGCTGTTTTTGGATTTGCAAAACCTTCAAATATGTACATATATTTATGTAAAAGTATAGTTGCATTTGTGGGTTTGTTTATTTATTGTTTTGATTCTTATTTTTTTTTTGTTTTTATTTGCTAAAAAATACAAACATTTGCCAATGTTCTGATATTGGATAACACCGGGAACATAAGAATGATAAATGCCCTAAGCGGAGAGGATAGCCATTGTCACACTTGCATCTCGATCCAACATCGCCGTTTGGCAAGCTTACCGCGTTGTTTGGTTTTGAATATTATGGGAGTAACCTGACATAATACACAAACTCATACAAGCGAAAATTGTGCAAACAGTTTTTATGTACTCGGATGCTCACGAATTCTGAAAACTTTGTAAGTTTTCTACATATTTATGTACTTATGTAAGTAAGCTAGTGTCGTTTAATGAAAAATGTCTATATTTGTTTGTGAATTCATGTACATTCTCACAGTTACTTTAATACGTGAATGCTAAATAAATTATTTTAGGAAACAGAACGGATGCCTCAGAGGGCGCACAGACCCATATCGATGCTCGAAAGGTATTAACTCAGATCTTTTCCTATATGTATTTAAATCATCCTGATTTGATTCAATTTGATCGACGAAGTGGTCTCCTAGAAATTGTTGGCGCTTTCTCTGGACTCCAGAGTCTGGAGTGCAAAGCAATACCGGCATAGTGGCCAGTGCCCCATCGGTATTTTGATGCAAAGCTGAACTTTCGGTTTCGAGAGTCTAACAAACTCTGTGTTCTTCCTCATAGAAGAGTCGTCAGACTAAGCGAGACTCAGCACAGGTTCGGAGATTAGCTCATTGCTGTTGATAGCTGCTCTGGTTATCGTCTCAACTCGTGAATACAGGAAACTCTAGACGCTGTCTAATCAGATCCTTTCCAGAAACCTTCGAAAATCTTGCGAGTACGCAAATGCAGGGCTCATCAGAAGAAGAATTGCTCTAAAACTAAAATAAAAGAGAAACGTCCACCACGGTAGTCGCGTGAAATAATGTACTTTCGAAATGAATGCACAAATAAATTTAATCAAGCGAAAGTGTCAAATAAAGTACAAAGACTACCAACGCATGTTAGGGCCTGCTCTTCAGAAACTTTCTGTCAAACGATAGAAAACAGCAAGAAGACAAATCGCTTACCCAAAATCGCCACTACCGGGCGGGAAGCAGCTTCGCTAGAATTTTTCATGCAAATACGATTCGCAATAAATGGTCAAACACGGTGATAGAACCGATTATTTTCTATGGAGTAGTAGATTGTTACGACGATCTCAATAAAAAGGTGATCGCTAAGAAATCTGGTTATCGCTAAAAACAGGGGCCAATAAAACAACAACCCCGAAAGCGTTAAATACGCTACATACTAAACTTCCTTCCGACAGATTTGTATGCGAGGAAGATGGTATGTAAAGCTGCCATCAGATTTAACGCGACTAAGAAATGGACGGACGCACAAATCGGTCAGTAAAAGTTCTTGACCGAACCCACAAGATTTCCTACAATTGACTACATCTTACCTAACCGCCCTATTAACGCCAAGTTCATGACCCGTCTTTCCTCAAGGGTGGAATGAACATTGGACGCGGTCAGCGAAGAGGATCAATTGTGTTTGCACGGATGGATCAAAACTTAACAGAAACTTTTGTGGTGGTTTTTATTCGTCCCCTTTCTTGACGAATGCAGGGTTTTTCGGTGGAACTGATGGCTATCTAAAATGACGAATTACTGGTATTTCAGGCGACTGGCGCTGACTCCAACAGTAGTTGTTCTATGCCGCCTATGGCTGAGACAATCCGCTCACACATTGCCTGGGTCCATGGCCATTGCAACATAAATAGAAATTGCAAAGCTGACGAACTTGCGGGTCATGCAACGACATTGCTTGATACAGATATCAGGGATATAGTCCCCTTTCAAACATACAAACTTCTAATAAATGAAAAATTCAGAGATATTGCCAATTAAACATAGTAAGTGAAACCAACTTTTGCTCCTTCTAGTTACTTACGGGACTACTTTGGTATCTTCGGTACTATTTCGGACTTGTGGGGACTACTTCGGAACTTTTAGGATTTCCTGGATTCTCGTGACTATTTCGGATTTTTCTGGACTAATTCTGGATTTTCGAGACTATTTTGAGATTTTCATAATTTTTGGGATTCTCGGGACGACATCGGAATTTTCGATACTTCTTCGGAATTGTCGGACCTATTTCGCGATTGTTGCGACTATTTCAAAATTTTCAGTATTTTTGAACTCTCGAGACTATATCGGGATTTTCAACACTACTTCGGGGTTTTCGAGACTACTTTGGGATTCTCAATGCTATCTCGGAATTTTTGGAACTGTGTCGCGATTTTGGGAATGTTTGGGGTTTTCTGGAGTATTTCGGACTACCTCGGAATTTTTGGGATTTCCTGGATTCTCGGGGCTATTTCGGGATTTTTGGGACTGCTTATGTATTTTCTGGGCTATCTAGAGGTTTTCGAGACTACTTCAGGATTTTCGGGACTAAATCGTGATTTCCAGAAATAAAATTCGTTGGTCTGAGGTGATGAATTGAGGTGAGGTGAGCTGGGTTGAAGGGAGTTAAAGTGAGTTGAGGTGAATTGAAGTGAGGTGTGGTGAGTTGAGGTGAGGTTAGGTGAGTTGAGTTGAAGCGGGTCCCTAAGGAAGGCGAGTTTCTATAGAGCTAATTAAGTCGATTATGCTTAAGAGCCGCCAGATCAATTCGATAAATGTATTTCAGTCTGGAATAGCTACAGTAATGTGGGCGGCTATAGATCTTTTTAAAAAAAGCTCCTGCTAGCTGTTCACAGGTCATTTTGACCTTGTTGCTTGTACACTTGGTTCTATCATTGCGTTCGTGGGCGTCCTTGCTTTCGCTGTCTAATTAGGATGCCGTAATGGAGAATATTTTCATGGTAGCATAATTATCCTTACTTACGAATCTTAATTCGTTTTACTATGTCCATGTC
This sequence comes from Rhagoletis cerasi, assembly GCA_029783565.1. NCBI lineage: Eukaryota > Metazoa > Arthropoda > Insecta > Diptera > Tephritidae > Rhagoletis > Rhagoletis cerasi. The sequence goes on along the minus strand of JAPVRG010192274.1, from coordinate 3,576 downwards.
ATTGTAAAGCTCGTACAGTTATGCATTTGGTCTTTTCCTTACCCTTCGTCCACGCGAAAAGGGCCATAGATCGTGCGTTGTCTCGTAAGCCCCTAAAGCCTTCCCATATTTGTATGGCTGTGACCACACTTTTGCGAATTCAAAGCGTCAAGCATAAGAGATTTCTAGAGCGTGGACACTCAGTAGAAGCAAAATTTCTCTAAAATCATGAAAATTCATAAAAAGATTGGAGAAATCTTCTGTTCTGACAGATGGGAAAATTGCAGAACAAACAGCTGTCCTTGCAAAAAAGAACATAAAATAAAATGAAATCAAATAAGTAAATTAAAGAAAGTGAAGAAAAATCTTATTTGTCCAAACGTCAATTATCTCAATGTTTCACTTCATGCAAAAAAAGAATTAAATAAATGTAGAGAATAAATTATTTTCCCGAGAAACGGACAAAGGCAATATTGCTCCTGAGAGAGTGTGAAAAGCCTTGAGTAAATAGGGATATGATAAGTCGAAAAACATTCAGTCTTGGTGAAGTAAGTGCACATACATACATACATATGTATGTATATGGCTCACAAGTGCAGAAGGCGTTAAATATTTCCGCCAAAAAGTGTTTCTCATTTCTTTTTCCATTTCATGTTTTTCATTCCATGTATGTATTTTATTATGTGCAAAAAATTTAACAATTTCCAAAGAGTGTCGTTGAGAAATGGAAAACGCTATGGACTTTTGGAGGAAAATCGCGCCGAATTGAAAATCTACAACAAAAATAATATCAATACATTAAAAGAAAATGGTCAAGCTTACAAACACAGACATACATATAAATAGTTCAAAACAAAACCTGCGAACAACGATGGCTTTCAATTGCTCAACGCGACGGTTTATAGCGTCTTTGACACCCTGGCTCTCCGGCTAAAAGCATCTACGTTCGCTCAACTAAGTAGATTCTGTGCCACCGTCGCCGTACGTTCGATGCGTTTTCATGTTTACAGCGCAATTATTTTCACGGTATTGCAATCAAAGGCGATAACAACAGAAAAGCTCCGTGTCGTCGCAAAAGTGCTGTTATATTGCCAGTCGACCGCCTTCTGTTTGTTCTGAGTCCTTTGTGGCTTGCAAAAATTTAATGTAAATAAAAACTGACAATTTTCTTTTGCCACGAAGGTGGGGTAATACGTTTATGGCGTATGGTGAGGCAGTCACTATATTTTCGCTCTGTTGTTACCTGCGTGGGAGGATTGCCAATTTGATATGAAATTTATTGAGATGCTTGGAAATGAAAAGATCTTAACAGATTATGGTCACAGCAGTACCGAAAAAGAAACCAAAAAGATGTTAGTAACGGTAGTACAAGGATTTACTTAATATTTATGAACAATAAATATAGTGAAAGAAATAAGGTTCCGTTTAATTAGGGCTGATGTTTTCTTTAGAATCGGGTGGTTTAAAAGGAGGTTTGCCTATCTTTTTTCATGGACATAACATTGGACCGTTGAAGCAGTTTTTTTGATCAAGCTGAACCTAATATAGTAGTTAACTGAAGTACTGCTTTAAAACTTTTGACGAAAAGGAGAATATACAGTAAAAACTTTTCTGAGATTTTCGCACATATTTAAAGACATTTGGTGGAGTCTGCCAGCTGGCGTTAGGTACTTCAACAAGACCCAACGGTTGGGTTTGAAGCAGGCAGAGATTCGAAAGCGGATAGCTCGACGAGAAGAACTGCCAGTCTAAGCTGGTACAAAGCATCACGAGTGCTGACTGAGTCACTTAGCCTGGATGGTGAGTATATAAAGATTCTAAAGTATGGAGCAAGCAGGTATATGAGGAATCACATACGAATTTTCTGGACCTGTATGATACATCATATACCAACACTTTCGAGACAAGTTAGGATATTGCCTTCATACTTAAACCTGGGACGAATGTTTATGGCAATCAGTCTGATATCATTCATGCTGAAGAGCCAAATGGTTCAACCAGCCACCGACGGAGCGCCCTTCCGTATTTACCGTCCATATCTATATATCAAATTGCTGTTACTAGAGACAGAGACAGAAAAAAACTCACCGTCATGCGGTGGCGAATTTTCGTTAACACGAAAATACCATAAGATAGGTCGTAGCAGCTGAGACGGTCTACGATTTTACGTCGGTGGCTGGTTAAACCATAAAGCACACGGCCGAAAGATGCATCAAGCAGATACAAGGTTTTGGTGGACAGTCACCTTGGACCTCAATAACATATATACCTAGCAGAGCGAAAAATCCTGTGAATCAAATCTGCATAACCTTGTTACAAAGATTGACGTTGAAAGCCGGAGATTACAATACTTAGAATGGGAGTCTAAGTTGAAGTTGAGATGACGTTTGCCAAGGCTAATTTTGACTCGATTTGCTCTGCGGTCAAACTGCATGAAGGAGACAAAACAGCTAAACCTATGTTATCTAGAAAATTTATTCCAACGCAGAGGTTGGCAGAGGATGCCCTCAGGTGGTGTGCTCTCGCGTCTCTTTTGGTGACAAGACATCAATCACAACCCATCTTATGCGGATATCGATTGAGCACTGACATCAAGAAAATCTGTCAGGAAAGTCAGAGTAAAGACGCAGATACTCCTAAATAAGATTGATAGATGGTGCACTGTGCAAGATCTTGCTCTCAATCCCAAAAAGATAGTTCTAGTCTTGTTTACGCTGAAAAGAAAACTGACAGATCTCAGCCCTCCGATGCTTAGAGGCGTAAACCTTAGTCTTTCCGCAGAAGTGAAATATCTAAGGGTAAATCTAGAAAAAAACTGATGTAGTCCACTCGGGGTCCGAATACGCATAGCAGAGCACAAAAACCAGATGCTTCCTTTCCAGTTTGATGATAACTGAAGTTTGGTTGGCGCAGTAGGTGGGCTGCAAACTCCTACACACTCTGCGGATTGAATGTCTTTTGACATGCGCTTTGCTATATTTTACCATTGCTAAGAGATGCGGCCTTAATCGCTGCCTGGATATCCTTGAAATTAGCAATGCTTGTCCAAGTTAGTTATGAAGCTAAAGTTTCTTTACGCGTCACCTTGATAGCAGAAGAAGACTTTCGCCCGAAAACACTGCCCGAATCTGGTAACCGATAAAATAGACGCTTGAAGCGCTCAGTAAAAACAAGACAAACTAATAACTTAATCTACTTTTATAAAGGGTGGTTAAATTTTAAGGGCCGATGTTGAATGTGAACCACACCTAAACGTCAAGTTTTTTTCTGCATTTCATTTGACATTTCTCAATTTCAGACTAACTCAATTTGAACATGGAAAGATACACAATCGAGCAACGTGTTAAAGTTATTCAGGCTTATTATGAAAATGGGCGTTCAAATCAAAATGCATATCGTGGGCATATTTTCACCTCAGTGGATTCGTCAATAAGCAGAATTGTCGCATTTGGGCGAATGATAATCAAAGAGTGCTTGTCGAAAAACCAATGCACCCACAAAGAGTGACTGTTTGGTGCGGCTTATGGGCTGGCGGCATCATCGGGCCGTATTTTTTCCAAAATGAGGCCGGTCAGGCAGTTACTGTGAATGGTGTTC